>CAKAOI010051830.1:25190-49415 GCA_916701655.1 Sebastiscus albofasciatus
TTATATCCATCTATGCTCACGCCAAAGCCACCAGACTCCATTGAAAAAACAAAAGTTACGAATGTAACTACGGTTCTATGAATCCTGGATGACTAAGAACTCTGGCGGTCAGTAAGGATGAAATAGAACGGGTAATTTTAACTTGCAGAACATCGGTTAGTTTGTTGCTATAGTGTGACTTTGGTGAATCTAACTAAAGTCACACAATAACACAGGCAAACTAACCGATTGAGGCAGCGGTAGACCAGCAACTTCCATGTTCTGCAAGGTAAAATTACTGTTTTTTTCAATGGAGTCTGGTGGCTTTGGTGAGAGCAGCTTCAGTTCCTCGTCGGAAACATAGATCGTATAACTGTCTAACTGTCTGACAGCGAGGTAAAGCAGTGAAAATATTCTAAATATAGCGTATACTTAAACTTGATTTTTTTAGGTGGGCTTTTCTTTTAGGTGGCTAAAATACGTTAGGCTGCCGGCCCCGTCCACAGCAGTACATTGCTTTTCCTCTGTGCCGGTACTCAGTAGATGACTCCCATCATCTACTGTAGGTAATACACTGACTATGGAGAAGTACCACATACAACCCCACTTCAAAACACCCAAACTATCCCTTTAACGTATTCCCATGTAGCCAAAATCGCTTGGTTGATAGCTCTTCCATTACTGGCCCACAAATAACCTGAGCTGACTGTTAGCACAAATCAGCCCAAGCCCACATCCTAAAAACCATACAGTACATGGTCCAGGGCTAACT
Source organism: Sebastiscus albofasciatus (assembly GCA_916701655.1). NCBI lineage: Eukaryota > Metazoa > Chordata > Actinopteri > Perciformes > Sebastidae > Sebastiscus > Sebastiscus albofasciatus. The sequence goes on from CAKAOI010051830.1 coordinate 25,942, forward strand.
CGGCTACCTGGTTGTCGTAGGCCTCCGTGTAGAGACGGTGCTGGAGTCAGGGATGAGGTTGGCTCCAGGAGAGAGACAGTCAGGAGACGGTACTTCCCTTCCTGAGACTCCCAACAACCTCACCAATGTACGTACCAAAGTCCTAAATATCACCATTCACCTCATCATCAGGGCAACTCTCACTCTGGTTTCTTTGTACGTTTCCACCATACAAGCTGTCAGCAGTGTACGCTGAACTGGAGAACATGTATTCGACAAAGAGGTCCAAGTCTCTGAAGAGCCGTCCTCCTCCCACCCCCGAGAGTTTGCTGGATCTGGAGCCTCCCTCGTGCACAGCCTCCCCTACAATGCATGCTAACACAGGTAGCTCAAAGTATAAATATACACTAAACTCGTAGCAGCTGCAATTATATTTACTGTATAAAATGACTACCGTGCTGATCTATTGTGTGCATGAGTGAGTGTGTGTTTGTAGAGGGAGGATAACAAAAGAACTGCAGTGCAAGAATGATAAATCCCAAGACAGCCAACCCATTTCTGACTCAACTGAACATCCTTGAGTTTTACATTTACAGGGTTTTTTTGTGATTTCATGTACATAAATATACAGCACAGAGGAGCCTTGAAGCAACCCACTGCTTTCAATATTTTCTCAGCCTGGCTGTTATGATTAATTTAAGCTTGTTTTGTTAGATTAGGACACGTTTTGGAAGGGTCAGACACCTTGATATAGAGCATTATTTCGAAATTTTATTTAACAAGATTGGTCTGCCCATGTCTGGAGAACGGAACCTGCCAAAATAAAAAATAAATAAATGACTAATTAAATAAATAAATATGTCATTAAATGTAGCACAAATAACATTACAAAGAAATGTAGCCATTAATTAATTGATAAAATGTGACATAAATTTATTTTTTCAGTTTTAATTTGCTTCTTTATTTATTTATCTCTGTATTAATTGCCTTATTTATTTATTTTTTATTTTATTTTATTAATTTTTAAATGTATGTACAGTATATATATTTTTTATTAATTGTATATTTCTTTTGAAATGCACATTTTTATTTATGTATTCATGCATTTATTTATTTATGCACAATTTTCCTTTACATTTCACCCCTTACTTATTTCCCCAAAATGATTTATTTCCTTTCTTTACACATTTCTTAGTACATTTCTTAATGCATTTCTGCCTCATTATGCAAATAAGGGGGCTGTCACTCAATGTGTGACAAAAAGATTAAAAAAATAAATGCAAAAATAAAAACATAATAATTTAAAAATTAATCAAAATGAATGCATAAATAAATAATGGGGAAAATTAAACAGACAAGTAAATAAATAAAGGAATTAATATAAAGATAAATAAATAAAGAAGCAAATTAAAACAGAAATATCAGTTTATGTTACATTTTATCAATTAATGAATGGCTACATTTATTTTTAATATTATTTTGCTGCATTTAATGATATATTTATTTATTTATTTATTTATCTATGGAGTCATGTATTTATTCATTCATTTAGTGTGCACATATCAGGGTAAGATAGGAATACCCTCACATTCAATCTACATCAGGCAGAGTCAGCCTCTCAGGTGGAAGGAAGGCTCTTTTAAGTTGAGTCTAATACAGTCCAGAAGCACTGAACCTCGTACAGTAAGGAGGATATGGTGATGGTGGAAGTGGAACTAGAAAACACACATTTTAAAAACCCCTTCAAAAATGTGTTTTCTGCAATGTTAGCTCCTCAGGGAGACGTGTTCAGGTTACCTTTCTCCAAATGTAGAACTTTTCACATTTTTCCATTGTAGAGGGAAAGCCTCTTCTTTACTTTGTGAAATGTAGTTCATTATTGGCACTGTTTTAGATTGAATGGAGTAACATTTCCTACAGATTATTAAGTACTTCTGGATGGGATTTATATGAATACAAATGCAGGGTGAGCACACTTTACTGACTGAATCTGCTTGTCAGAGACTGTCAACAATAGCCTTTATGTATTTTTTCTATTTAAACATCTAAAAGAGAGTACAGAAACACCTGCTTCAAATATTTTCGCCGTCCTTATATAACTGTTTGTCTTTTCCTAATCTCAGGTAGCCGTAAAGGCCCGCCGCCCCCTACATCCTGGCCAGAGCCTCTCCCCAGCCCCCCTCCATCCCAGTTCTACTCATCCGGGCTGACGAGCCAGACCAGCGCGGAGTCCAACCCCTACATCAGCCTGGACAGTCCACCTCCATCACCTCCAGACCCCAATGACTACCCAGCTAGTCCTCCCGCCCACCGCAACAACAAGCGGCGTTACACCTTCTCCAAACCACCGCGCTCAGAAGACACCGACCGCTTCCTGGATGCACTGAGCGAGCAGCTGGGACAGAGGGTGGCCATCATTGATGACTTCCTGACTCCGGAGAACGACTATGAGGAGGTAGGGTTACATGAAGTCTGATTTATAACTGTTGATGTTTATTCAGTTACCATGTTATCAGTTATCAATCTGAACATTAATCTGTATCATTAACTTTTCATGTGTGCATGCCGCACCTTGCTGATTATTTTCTTACTTCTCTACAAGAGGAAACCTTCAGACAGTCGAGAAGCTTCTGACAGTCTGTTAAAAAGGTTTGGTGCTGAATGACTTACTGTATTTCCGAGAAACTTATGAGCACATCTCTGGTAAACACAAGATTTAAAGTGGAGGAACTCAGTTTCTCAGATCTGTTGATTAAATCAACTAATCGATTAGTCGACAAACGTCAGGAAATGGAATTTCTTTATCGAGGACAGCCCTAGAAAATCCCCATGTTTCCATAGTTTCTGGTGATAACGGGTTAATCCTGCGTAGTACACTGATTCCCTGCGGTATGTACTGTAAGCCTTGCGTCCAAATGTGAAATAGGACAGACCCCTTGACACACATACAGAACGGGTACAGAACGTACTCTCCTGTAAAATAAGTGACAAAGTGAAACTTGAGATTCAGAATGAAACTAGGTTTAGAGAATAGTCTTTTGCGTAATATTGCAATACAACAGATTTCTGTCCCCTGTATGTTGTCCTGTGTATTACTTTGTTTCAGTTGCGTTTTGTTGTCTGTAACTTTGACCTCAACAAATCATTAAAATCACAATATGTGAATCCAAATGTAAGCAAAGGAGCAGCCCCACCTTCAACATTTGAAACACACCATTAAAACCTGCTGTCAGATTTCATTGGCAGGTCAAACCCCTAACCCTAACTGAAAATTAGTTTTATGCATGATTTGCCACGGGGAACAGCTCACTACTTTTGATGTGAGAAGACTTTATAGAGCAGTGGTTCCCAACCTATTTTCCTTGAAGCTCCTCCACTTGTATCTAAGAAAAGCTGAGGGATGACGTCAATATTGACGTAATGTTTAATAAATCAACTTTCTTTAATTAGTATAGCTTATCAGTTCCTCCCTCTGTGTCCGGCGGGCGTGAGAGCTAACAGGTTTTTACCACAGTAAAAATGTTGTTTTTGAAAAGCTGAATACCAACAAATATGGATGCAAGCAGAATATTTCGTTAGATAAAAACATGTTGTGAATTTTGGAAATATTTCATCTATCTTTTTTCAATACATTTTGACTTTTGGACTTCACAACGCTCTAGGGTTATTAGAAATGTCTGAATCACACAAGTCTGAAACAATCCTTCGCAGCCACCACTGGAATCTAATTCTACTAAAAATACAATGCTTACAATATTAGTGTAGCCTGATCTTTATCTGCAACTGTGCAGTAATACCAGTAAGTGTATTTCGTGCAAATCTAATTTTGACAAGCTCAGAGCAGACGAATCCTGGCGCCCCCTGAGGAGGGCCCGGACCCAATGTTGGGAACCACTGTTAAAGAGTGAACCGGGTTCTTGACAGAAGTACAGAAGTTGTCATTAAAGCTGCCATCAAACCTGCACAATACTGTAAGTGGATGTCAAACATCTGCAATGTTTGTACAGCTTTTGCAAAGAAACGTAGCCTGTAGATCCTGTAGAACCTGTCCAGTTTTATTAGACAACCATTAAAAAATACTCCTGTTGTGTTGCCAATAAACTCATGTAGCTTGACAAGTGTACCACTTTGACATTAACGCGCTAATGAAGTGTAATTGTTAATGCCAGGATGTTGTGCAGATGGGCTTCCCAGATGAGGAGGATGAGGATAATGAAGAGGAGTTGGGGGTGGACGAGGATGAAAATGGAGGATTTGTGGCCCCGGAGCTCAGCAGCCCAAGTGATGTTCAAAGCAGCAGTGGAGAAGAGAATGCCTCCTCCCTCACCTACTCATCCTCCTCTGACCACATCCCTCCACCCCCGATGACCCCTCCGCCACCGCCGCCTGTTCAGTTCAACGACCCGCCTCCTCCACCTCCGGCACCTGCACAGCCTCAGCCTCAGCGCCAACAGCAGCAGCAACTGATTAGCTTCACCCCTGAACACTCCCCAAGAAGATATGTGCCCATCCGCCGGAAATCTGGCCCTCCTCCCCCGCCTCCACCCCGCAATAATCCACCACCTAAACGGCACTCTTTACATAAAGTGCTGCCCTCCAGAGAGGACCTTCAGGTTCATGCTACCATACAGGAGCTCAAAGCATTCCAAGAGCAACAAATCTACCAGGAAAGACAAGCCTATGAGGAGCAACAAGCATATAAGGAGAGGCAGGCGTATGAGGAGCAGAAAGCCTATGAAGAACAACAGCTGTTCCAAGAGCAGCAGGCTTACCAGGAGAAAATGTTCAAGGAGAGACAGGCCTATGAGGAGCAGAAGGCGTATGAGGAGCAAAAAGCTTTTGAGGAGCAGCAAATGTACCAGGAGCAACAAGCCTACCAAGAAAGACAAGCGTACGAACAGCGCCAAGCCTACCAAGAACAAAAAGCGTACGAGCAGCGTCAAGCCTACAAGGAGCAAAAAGCGTTTGAGGAGCTTCAAGCCTACCAGGAGCAGAAAGCTTATGAAGAGCGTAAAGCTTACGAAGAGCGCCAGGCCTACGAGGAGCAGCAAGCATATCAAGAGCAACAGATCTACCAGAGCCACCACTCGATGCCTAACCAGCCAACACAGCAGAAAGCCCTCTCGCCACTGCCTCTCCAACAACTCCACCAGTCCTTACCCCCGCTCCCTGCTCCGGAACCCACCCATCCGCACGCCAACCATCCTCTGTATTTGATGCGCCAAGCACAGCAGCAACAGGCCCTCCATAGTCATCACCACCGACGACTCTCCCGTTCAGCCCCACCTCCACACCAGCCGCCGCCCCAACCGACAGTCCACCCCACCCAACAAGGTCAATACGCTGAGGGCATCTACCAAAGCCACCAGGGCATGAGACCCCAGGCCCACCATTCCTCTGCGGAGATGCTCCACCAGAAGCACCAAACTCCAGCCCACCATTCGTCTTCCGAGATGCTCCATCAGCTGCAACAAAACCAGGCCCATCATTCATCTGCCGAGATGCTCCAGCAGATGCAGCAGGCCCATGCCCACTTCTCGTCCTCGGAAATGCTCCACCAAATGCACAAAACCCAGGCCCATCATTCCTCAACAGAGGTTCTGCACCAAGGTCACCAGATGCAACCCCACCACTCCTCGACCGAACTCCTCCATCAGGCGCACCAGATGCATCAGGGACAACCGCACCATTCATCCACTGAGCTGCTGCATCAAATCCACAAACCCCAGGCCCACCACTCCTCCACGGAGCTCCTCCACCAAGCCCACCAGATGCACCAGACTAAGCCCCATCACTCCTCCACGGAGCTTCTGCATGAAGCCCAGCAAGAGCCCGCCTCCCTCCAATTTCATCTAAACCGGGACGGCCACTCCCATCAGAGTCGGAGGAGTCTTAAAGGTCATCATCAGACCCAAGTGTCACACCAAGAGCAGCAGATCCACCAAACCCATCACCCCCAGCCCACCAAGCCCTCCCCCCAAAGACCCCACTCTATCCAGCAGACCCACCACCACTCCAGCTCACCTCAGATCCACCACATCCACCACATGACCCCACAGCCCCCACCGCAGGACTACCAACACCAGATCCACGTCATCCACCCTCCCCAGCAGCCCCACAGGCCTCAGCCCCTTCTCTCCACCTTTCAGCCCCTCCAGCCGCACCAGCCCACCGCCTCCACTTTCCAGCCTCTGCCCCAGCACCACCAAGTCCAGCCCTCCGCCCAAGCCACCCGTCCGCAGTCCCAGCCCTCACATCACCTGCTGCAGTCGCAAGCCCAAACCCAGTCCCACCATAAGCAATCCCACGTCCAGAGCCAGCCCCAGTCCCTCCCCCACTCGCTATCTGACCCTACAGAGCACCTGGAGCCCCCTCCGCCTCCACCCCTGCCCCCACCCTGCTCTCCTCCACCCTTGCCCAGGCCTTCGCTCTCCAGGATGGACTCGAACCACATGAGTGTGAAGAGGTTGCGCTGGGAGCAGGTGGAAAACTCAGAGGGGACTATCTGGGGACAGGTGAGCGTTGGGGGTTTGGACATGGGGAGCTAAAGGGCCGTTCACATGCCACATCTAAGCATGCATGGAAAACGTGCCGGCGTATCAGTCGTGCCGCTTTTATCCTGTAATCCAATGTAGAGATGCTAAAACAGGTGTCATGTGGACTCTTCTGTTGGATTTTGTGAGTAATCTTGCTGCAGCATTTTGAACTAGTTGAAGTTTGGAGAGGTTGTGTTGGGTGAGACAGGAATACAGTAGTCTAAACGGGATGTAATGAAAGCATGGATCACCGTTTCTAGATTCTTAGGAGATAAAAAAAGATCTAATTTTTTAGATATTCCGACGTTGTAAAAAGCATGAATGAATGACAGACTAAACCTGTCGGTCAAAGTTAAGTCTGTTATCAAAGATAACACCAAGATTTCTCCACTGGGTTTAGATGCAGCAGGACAGAGAACCTAAGTGAGGGAAGAAGTGCCTCTGATAATGGCTTCAGATTTATCGGAGTTTAGTTGAAGAAAATCGTAAATACCGTAGACTGATAATTACGCAAGAAAGAAAAGTTATCTGCCGGCTGTGATTGGTTGTTCCTCGTCACATAATAAGCAGTGTGCGCTGCAGCGTTCCAAAAGTTTAACTATTTTTTATCTTGGAGCTAGGACAGCGACGCTTCATTGACAGCTATGGGTTTGAGCGTGCAAAAGACACAGCATGTGTACAGTCCCTAAAGCCTCTTTAATGTAATACAATTTAGATTTAGAATTCCAAATTTGAAATAATCTAACAGTCATGAAATTGTAATTCATTTAGCACCATTTTTTTTTTTGCATGTCTTTGGTAGTTGGGAGCAAATTCTGACTATGAAAAACTGCACGACATGGTGAAGTATCTGGATCTGGAGCTGCACTTTGGGACACAGAAGAACCCCAGTGAGTACAAGTGGCTGTATGCATGTCTGCAGTGCTTTCAGTGGAAGCACACCTGAAGATCATAAGATATGTAAAGCTTTCTGGATAAATCAGTAAGCCCAACTCATGTGCAAAGCACGTTACAAATATTTTAACAAGACTGACACATGCATCATTATTTCTTAGCACATCATTATCCAGGCCCTCTGGAGCACTCTGCATCCTTGGAGTGTGATTATTTAGTCATTAAAACTACAGTTTTTCACTACAAAAACAACAACACATAGTCCCCTGCTCTTTTTTTAATTACTTTTCCAAGCATTTGTCTTATTTTTGACTGTAATTGTGGGATCTAAGTTCATTCTGCATTTGTACTCCTTGTAATTTGCTCTTAACCTGCTGCAAAAAAAAGTAAAATGTAAACAAAATCTTTATCCCCATTCATCTCTCTACTGTCTGCTATGTACCTCCATAACATCTGGCCATTTTAAAAAACACTGATCCCATTTTTAGTGCTTGCTCCAGAGCCGACCCTCCTGCCAGAAACCTTCAAGAAGAAAGATGTGATTGAAATTCTGTCCCATAAGAAGGCCTACAATGCATGTAAGTATAAAATGGTACATTATCTTACTATTATATATTATTATATTACTCATATAATTAGGGCTGTCAATCAATTCAAATATTTAATCGGGATTAATCACACATTTTTATCTGTTCAAAATGTACCTTAAAGGGAGATTTGTCAAGTATTTAATACTCTTATCAACATGGGAGTGGACAAATATGCTGCTTTATGCAAATGTATGTATATATTTATTATTGGAAATCAGTTAACAACACAAAACAATGACAGATATTGTCCAGAAACCCTCACAGGTACTGCATTTAGCATAACAAATATGCTCAAATCATAACATGGCAAACTGCAGCTCAACAGGCAACAACAGCCGTCAGTGTGTCAGTGTGCTGACTTGACTATGACTTGCCCCAAACTGCATGTGATTATCATAAAGTTGGCATGTCTGTACAGGGGAGACTCGTGGGTACCCATAGAACCCATTTACATTCACATATCTTGAGGTCAGAGGTCAAGGGACCCCTTTGAAAATGGCCATGCTCACTTTTCCTCGCCAAAATTTAGCGTAAGTTTGGAGCGTTATTTAGCCTCCTTCGCAACAAGCTAGTATGACATGTTGGTACCGATGGATTCCTTAGGTAGCTTTAAAACTGAGCCCATTACAACGTGCGTTAATGCGTAAAAGGAATTAGTGGCGTTAAAATGAGTTTGCGTTAAGGTGTTATTATCGTGTTAACTTTGACAGGCCAAATTATTATGTATTTCCATTTGCCCAGATTCATTTATGGTTCAGAGTTAGTAATTTATAATCCCTGTTTATCTTCCTTTCAACATTCAGCCATCCTGATAGCCCACCTGAAGCTGTCTCCCGGTGAGCTGCGTCAGGTGCTGATGAACATGGTCACCGACAGGCTGGAGCCGGCCCACATCAAGCAGCTGCTGCTCTACGCCCCGGATGCAGAGGAGGTCAAAAAGTACGAAGCGTACAGACAGGACCCCAGCAAACTCAGTGAGCCAGACCAGTTTGTGTTGCAGGTACAGTGCTGGCGGGGTGTGGACCGTAGGGGTGTAAGAAAATATCGATACACTTGCGATACTATGTTTTGTGATACTGTAATGATTCTCAAAAACAATATTGATTTTTAACTCATATTTTACATGCAAAGATTTGCAGACAGTGCTTCAGATTGCACAAAAAGTAGTGCTGTGATGTTGGATGTTACGGAGATTTTGATAAATGCAAATGCACTGTTCTGATTGCATTAAAAAAAGATTTTATGTATATGGTGTGCTCTAAAATTAGATTAAAAAATTGCAATATATTGCATTACTTACAGTATTGCAATATTCCCGCAAAATATTGAATCATAACCTCTGTATCGTGATATGTTTTGTATTATTAAATACCCAGCCCTAGTGGACAGGTGGGTTGGTTGTGTGGATTACCCGTCTCTCTCTCTCGTTGTCCATATGTTGTATTTGTGTTTCACTCACTTCTTTGCTCGTTGTGTGTGTGGTGTGTGTGTGTGTGTGTGTGTGTGTGTGTGTGTGTTCTCCATCAGATGTTGTCAGTACCAGAGTACCAGACCCGCCTGCAGAGCCTCCTCTTCAAGTGTTCCCTACAGGAGAAGACGGAGGAGTTGAGGGGAGCGTACGACTGTCTCTACAAGGCTTCGATGGAGCTGAAGACGAGCAAGAAGCTGGCGAAGATACTAGAGGTAGCCTGCCGTGCAGCAAAGAATATAAAAAGAATATATTGTTGTTTATGGTTTAAAAAAACCTGCTGTTATGATGACAACATAAGTAATTCCCTTGAACTTGAATCCATTTTTATGGATGTTTGACTTTGCAGTTGGTTACATTCCACCATTGTTAACATAAAATACATTTAATAACTGTTTTTCCAACTGTAGTCAATAAATGTGATTGCAGTTGTGAAGTTTTCTGTTTATACTCAATATAATACTAATTACTAATGTAATTACTAACAACTACTAATATTTTTAACATCACAATTCCAGATTAATTCATAATTAATCTGGAAAGTAAACAACAGATTTTGTGGCGCTCACTTAAATGTCAATAAGGTGCCAGATTGCATTAAAAAACATAAAAATAGAGCTCGTGATATTGATTAACTGTCAGTTACTGTCAGCGTTGATTTTGACCAATGAAAATAGGTTTGAGTTGCGTGAAACTTTGCATAAATAGAGCTAGGACGAGCGTTTTTTCTAACAAGCGACGCGTCGCCTTTTTCGCAGCAGGTTAGGACATCTTCATTTGGAAAAACTGAAACAATCTGATGCTCACACGTTCGCTCTTTTGCATCGCGTCCATGTCTTCAAATGCTAGAAATGCCTCTGTCCATATAAGATAATAAACATAAGAGATAAACAAATATGTTGCAATTGAAACTGTAATAAACATGTGTAGATAAATGAGTTGTGAGTTGAGTTACAGTTCTGCTGCATTTGGTCTTTCTTCAGTTTGTGTTGGCGATGGGGAACTACTTGAATAACAGCCAGCCTAAAACCAACAAGACTACAGGCTTCAAGATCAACTTCCTCACAGAGGTACATCATACACTAATACATACTGTATGTAAATGTGTTATCAGAGCAGTGTGTGTTTTCTTTCTCATAATATTATGCTCATACAGTTAATAACTTCCCTGTGTCCTCTGCAGTTGAGCACGACTAAAACAGTGGACGGGAAGTCAACATTTCTACATATTCTGGTCAAGTCGTTATGTCACCACTTCCCTGATGTGTTGGACTTTTCCAAAGATTTAACCATGGTTCCTCTTGCAGTCAAAGGTCGATACAACATAGATAGACAATTAAAATTTACTGAGCACAAGATTGGTTATTGTCGTGTTTTTTCTTTTCACAGATTTTAACCTTCTTCTATTTTCTGTCCGTAGTAAACCAGAGGGCGATCACATCAGATATGAATGACCTTCATACAACCATCCAGGAGATTCGCTCAGCCTGTCAGAAGATGCCTGCGACTGCTGAGGACCGCTTTGCTGCCGTCATGAGTGTATCCTTCACTAAAGTGCCAAAGGGGGCGCTCAGATATGTAGGCTGATGGAAAGAGAAAACATGTTGTGCCCCTTGACTCCAGTATGTGTAGAACTTCCTGGAAAACAGTCACCCTGCAGTCCAGTCTCTGGAGTCCCTGCAGCAGAGAGCGATGGAGGAATTCAGCAAAACTGCCTCTTACTTTGGAGAAGACGGCAAATCCACAAACACTGAGGCCTTCTTTGGTATCTTTGCTCAGTTCATTGGCAAATTTGAGGTGAGCAAGAAAGATTCAGCCATTCATTTTATTCACATAATTCCTGCTGTCCTACCTCTACAGTGTTACAGTCAAAATCTGTATGCGTGTTACCCTCGGTCGTTCCTTCTCAGCCTTCCACCAAACTATTTAACATAAAACTTCTTCAAGATAAACAGCTCTTATGATTACCTCATTACATCCTAGATGTTCTACTCTGCCAATGTTTTGTTTTTAGAAAAGGCCCATGCAGTGTGTTTAGTAAGACACCGTGAGACTAAAGACGGCGTGAGACTAAAGACGGCACATTTGCTCCATTTCTACCCCCTGCTGCCTTAATAAAGTAATAATAGCATTTATGTGAGCTTAAAAACGTTGTTGTTTCTTTACCTCAGAGAGCTCTCAGTGATACGCAAGCTGCAGAAAGCCAGAAGAGCCCCAGAAGTCCACGACTGGCCTCCCCACTGGCCTGGTAACACACACACATGCACATACTGTATACTCATGCACAAACACATACCCACAATTCAATGGGCAGATTTTGAGCAAAAATCAAGATTTTAAGTATCTGTGTGTTTTTGGGAGAGAGAAGCTTTGACATGAGGCAAAAATAAATGTCTTTTGCATCAAAGATGGACGATTTAGCTTTATACCAGTGGTATAGTATATGCTGTATATCCTTTCAAAACAAAACAGAGTTTTTGTTGAAGTCTAAAACTTAACTGACTTAAGACTGCTGCATAGAAAACAACCTCATTTGGCCGTCTCTACTATTTGAAAGGCAGTAACGTCCTGTAGTTGAAGTTTTCTTTCTTTAAGCCTGAGTGTAAGTGTAAGCTATATTACAACTCTACAGTAAAATCTTTGTTATATATATACATATATCCATGATTAAGACAAGACAAGATAGATATTAAAACTAAAATACATTCACATTCTCTCGATGGGTTGGAAGAAAACCACAAAAAGCCGTCTTCCTGTTAGTTTTCTGTATTTTTGTAAGCCGCCCACCACACTGAATGTAACATAAGTTCTTTACTGACTAAGTGTAGCTTATTTTCTCAAGTAAATACTCATAGAAATCATCCGTCCTGATGACGGGTTGTTTCATTTACTGCTTTGTATCTCTGCCTCACATGTCAGTTACAGCCATATCATTTTTTTTTTTTCTAAATGGTATTGTTCTAACTTCTAATGTTATTAACATGTATATATATATACATATGAGTGAGAAGTTGGCGCCTAATGCTTGTTTTTATAAAAGACAATTTGAACTGTTCCAATGATCATTTTTAACCGGTCTGCAGTCATCAATGCACTAATTACTGGAAGAAGAAGTGGGATAATGTGCAGCTAACAGCGGGCAGTGTGCAATATGTCAGTGTTGATAAATGGTAAATTAATAGTTTATTAAACTTAAGTTATTTTACAGTTAAACAATAAACATGTAATTTGTACTAATTATTAGCAATGCTATAATTTAAATTATTTTACCAGTTTATTGTTGCACACATATTTTATATACTATATTATATGTATTTATTGATTACCAAATTATTTTCAAACCTTTAAGAAATTATTTGTAAACATTACATAGATTGATATTTTTAGCACTTTGTTAATGGTTAATAACTGGTTTGTAAACCACCTGTAAACATTATTTAGATGGCTATTATATAGTTGGAACTGATGATTATAATACCTTATTTAATGGTTAATAAATACTTTTTAAAAGCATCAATAAACATTATTTAGATCGATAGTTAATACTTTATCAAATGTCCATAATTGGTTTCTGGTCCATCTATCTATGTAATGTTTTATAGACAATTTCTTAAAGGTTTAAAAATAATTTGGTAATCACTATTAAATGCTAAATTTAGTATACAAAATGTTATAATATGTGCAACAATATACTGAATAGTTAATGTAATGAGAATGTAATTATCGTCTCTACAGCTTTGATACAATATATAATTGATAAATTTATTATTTCATATTAAACAAACTAATGATAAAATAACATTATTAATAATTAGTAAACAATATTAATAATAATTTAATTATTTGTTAACCGTAAAATAACTATTAACTGAATTTAATTAACTATCAATTTACCATTCGTTAATGATGGTTATTATAAAGTGTTACCATATTATTATTATACTATATTAAAGAGATATATTGTGTTTGTACTGTACAGAATGAGAGAGGATATAAAGAAAACAGATGCTACAATATATGAAGTACTTTCATGTGTTACCCAAATGTTTGTGTCATAAGTCATTAAGTTTATTACAGCAGACGATGCAGCATTTTACATACAAACCGTTAATTAATGCCGCTTCTGAGATGTGCCAGTGCTCCGTAAAACATAAAAACTTAAGTCTTCAAGTGAAATTTTGAGATGGTAAGATGAATTATTACGATAAGAATAACGTGTGCAGCTAGTAAAAGCTTTGTTTTCTAACGGTCCGAGTTGTTTCTGCTTAATTTACAGAATGTAAACCTCTAAAGCATTGCTGTCCATTTAAGGCCTATAAAGTGTTAAGTCTGTATTTTGTATTGTATCCTAACAATGACAACTATAAAGAGTGGAATGAAATCTACTTTTGCCTGGTTGTCTGTGTTTTTAAGATTTATTTTAATGTAAAAACGATGAAAAAGGGGGGTTGTTTTACAGAGAAATAATACTGTATCCATTACTAGTGTATCAAGGAATCACATCACATACACTTAAGGGCTGCAACTAACGATTATTTTCATTGTCAATTAATCTGTTCATCATTTTCTTGATTAATCGATTAGTTGTTTGGTTTATAAAATGGTGAAAAATGTTGATCAGTGGTTCCCAAAAGCCCAAGATGACGTACTCAAATGTTGTTGTTTTTTTTCTTCAGAAATTACTCAAACTAATTAATCAATTATCAAAATTTGGTGATTAATTTAATAGTTGACAATTGATGATTAATTGATTAATTGCTGCCGCTCTAACTGAGAGTATTAGTATTTTCTTCAAAAGAAAAAGAAGTCAAAGTTCACAAACATTAAATGTTGTTTTTGAATTGTCTAAAATTGTTAAAATATTTGAAAGTATTCGATCACATAATAAATGAACAAGATTATGAATCTGATAAGATATTTGATGCCAACTAGGGCTGCAACTGACGATTATTTTCATTATCAATTAATCTATAGACTTTCTTGTTTAATCATTTGGTCCTGTCTTAATGTCTTAACGTCTTAAATATGTCTTGTTTTGTCTGACCGACTGTCCAAAACCCAAAGATATCCTGTTTAATATCATAGAAGACCAAGAAAACCAGCTAATATTCACATTTGAGAGACATAAACTTGTACATTTTTGTACGGCTGCAACTAACGATTGTTTAAATTGTTGATTAATTTGTCGATTATTTTCTCAATTAATCGGTTAGTTGTTTGGTCTATAAAATGTCCGAAAATGGTGATAAATGTTTCTCAAAGCCCAAGATGACGTCCTCAAATGTCTTGTTTTGTCCACAACTCAAAGATATTCAGTTTACCGTCATAGAGGAGTAAAGAAACCAGAAAATATTCACATTTAAGAAGCTGGAATCAGAGAATTTAGAATTTTCTTTTATTAAAAAATTACTCAAACTGATTAATCGATTATCAAAATAGTTGCGGATTAATTTAATAGTTGACAACTAATCGATTAATCGTTGCAGCTCTAGTACACTTGTTTCTACATTTCCTGCAACTCATGCAGTATAAAGATCTGCTGACACACCTGCTATTGGTGTAACAAGTTTATCCGTCTTGCTGCAGCAAATTCTCAGAGAAAAGGATGCACACATTTCCCTTACCTTGTTTTAATATCCCGATATCACTGCCCACATCTTATGCGTAATTTAAAACTCATTCTGCAATCTTTTACATCTCTCATTAGCAGCCACATCAGCAATCCTTATTGCTCTGTTAAGTAATAAATGATTTACATTTTGACTAAACCTCGTCGTACACAATATGGTTATGTGGAGTGGAGTTTGATCTTTTGGAGTGGAGTAAACCTTTGAGACAAACGCGAGCTTCCTCGTGCAATATGTGACATGCTGTGTTGTTTGGGCCAAACAACTCAGCTCCAGGACACACAGTGTGACAACTTACTGAAAGGTGAGTATATTTACCAGATAATACTATCCAAATACACAGCCTGAAGATAGTAAGAGACTTGTAACTTTTACTGAATTGCTGTTAAACCTCAGTATGTATTAGTTAAGTGCTTCACAGATGTGTTAAAGTGCAAAATCTGTGTCTTCACATGCTGATAGAAGTGCTGTTTATAAGTCTGTAATTAAATATTTAGCTGTGTACCACTCGTCAAGAGTTCATTTTCTATCTATAATAACAGTACAGCAGGTTTAATAATCATGTCTCCAGTAACAGACAAATTGTAATACTGTGTAAATTGATTAGAAAAGTTATGATACAGTGTGTCTCGACTGGTGGCCAACTCAACTCTCAGCTGGTCAGTGTTGGAAGGAGTTCTTAAAGTTTGGCTTCACAAGTGGACTAGTGTCTTAAAACACTAGTCGGGTGCACATTTGTACATTTAAACTGTTTCTCCTTGATGTAATTGTTCCTCCTGTTCATACCGAAATGTAAATGATGGGGGAAAACAGTCCACAGTCCTCACTCTGTGCAAGTTTATCTGAAGTAGGGGTGTTGTGATACACCAGTAATGATGATAACCATGATATTTAAAAAATGTAATATTGTTTTAATAATACAAACATGATACTATCGTGTAAATCTCCATCCCCTGCTCCCCGCAAGTGATTTTGTTTCAGTTGACAATGACATTGTGTTGATGGCAGATGTTGGGCCTTCATCTGGTTGCCTTTTCACTATCATTAGTGTAATTGTTCTCTTTTGTACAGTTATGTGAGTGTGATTAATTAATTTATTACAGTAATTAAAAAGAGACAAAACTCCCAATAAACAAAGTTAAAGATGAATTTGAGGGATAGCATTATTATTATTATTATTATTATTATTATTATTATTATTATTATTATTATTATTATTATTATTATTATGGTTGCAGACTCTCTCCACCTCCCTACACTCGTATTGTGAGTGTAATCAATTAATTAATTTATTACAGTAATTAAAAAGAGACAAAACACCCAATAAACAAAGTTAAAAATTAATTTGACTGATAGCATTATTTTTATTATTATTATGGTTGCAGACTCTCTACCTCTCTAACAGTTAATAATTAATTAATTAATTAATTAATTACAGTAATTAAAGAGAAAAAAACGCCCAATAAACAAAGTTAAAGATGAATTTTTACTGATATTACTATTATTATTATTATTATTATTATTTATTTATTTATTTTTTTTCCATTTTCTATAGATTGCAATAATATCATTGTCGTTATTTCTTTTGGCCACAATAATCGTGTAGTGAAAATCTGATACTGTGACAGCTCTGATCTGAGTTAATGTGACACTTCAGCAGTCTGACTTAGACAAATCAAGTGAGTATCTTCTTTTTACAAATTTTTTTCTTTTTTCATTTTAATTAATAACAAGGCATTATGTTGAATAAAGTCATTACATGTTTTGTCAAATCTGTACATGAAAAGTAACTATATCTGTCAAATAGATGTAGTGGAGAGGTAGAAAGTAGCTTATAAAAGGAAAGAATACCTCAAACTACAAGTACATGTGCTTAGTTTTGTTACTATACAGTAATACTTTTGTCATGACTTTGGGAACTACTACAAAACTACTACTACTATTAGACTAATAGTCTTAACATTTGATTACTGTATACTCACTATCACATCATTTCTTTGATTCCAGATGGCCTTTGACCTTAGAGGAGCCCGCCAAGGGACCAGCATGCCCCCGTCTCCGTCGCCCTCTCCGGGGGGCAGATCAACTCTGGAAACTGTGGATATCGTGGTGCTGGTCGTCTACTTTCTGCTGATCCTGGCTGTTGGCTTCTGGGTATGTACGGAGAAAAACACAGGTCTCTGTTCTAAGACCTTTACCAAACATTTTATCAACAACCATTCAAAGACTTTAAAATATCCCCATGGTGTGGTGCCACATTTTGGTACTTGATGGAGCCGTCCCATCACTTAGTTGGGGATCCTGGTGTCTTCTCAGACATTATGAATCGACTTTGTATCTTTAAGAGGTTTCTCGTTTTCCTACCAGTCCATGTGGAGGACGAAGCGCAGCACGGTGGACGGATACTTCCTGGCTGGGAAGAACATGACCTGGTGGCCGGTGAGTCAAACAAACCTGATCATGATGATTATATTACTTTATTGTCAGATCAATATTTCTTGTATCTCAGCAGCTCCATTTGCAAAATTAACACGGACAAAAAAATGAAAACAAGGAAACTTATATTTAACATAACATTACAATCACTGCAGACAATATACTCAAGACCCTTCACTGTATGTATTGATACACGATGAGGCTGCATATTTAATTTTTGGATTGACTGCTGCACAAAAGACATTTGATGGCAACAGTTTGTACTCAATGGTTGGGCTCAGAGACAATGTTGTTAGCCAGCCTAGCCAGTATGTTATTACGGTTGGCTGATTCATAGAATTAGACTGTCAGACTGATTGAAACTGTAGCACTCAGGAGCATTTCAACACTTTAAAAGTTAGATGGAGGCAAAAATGTTCTTCAGTTCAAAGTGAAATACCGAGTCTCCTCTAATTCTGGGTCTCTTTATCTATATTTAGGTGGGTGCCTCGCTGTTTGCCAGCAACATTGGCAGTGGACACTTCATCGGCCTGGCAGGGTCAGGAGCTGCAGCGGGAATTGGGGCAATCGCATACGAGTGGAATGTAAGATGTTTTATATATATTATGCTCTTAAAGGAACAGTGTGCAGCATTGCGGTGGATCTATTAGCAGAATTGGAATATAATGTTCATAACTATGTTTTCATTAGTGTATAATCACCTCAAACTAAGAATGTTTTCGCTAGCTTAGAATGAGCTCTTCATATCTACATAGGGAGCGGGTCCTCTTCACAGAGTCCACCATGTTTCTACAGTAGCCCAGAACGGACAAACCAAACACTGACTCTAGAGAGAGACTTTCACGTTTTTATGTTACCTGAAGACCACCGTAGTTCTCTGACACGCTTGTAAAACTGTGGTAACGTGAGCCGCAGAGTGCAAAACCGTTGTACCGCCAGCTGCCGTCTGACTCCCATTGCTCCTAAAGTAGTGTTATTATGGTAAGGAAGGCCTCTGAGTGATCGGCATTACCACGGTTTTGCACTCGGCGGCTCACGTCACCGCAGTCTTGGAAAGGGAGGAGTGAGCGGAGGGGTACTCAGTTGGTTGCAATCTGCAACCACACCACTAAATGTCACCAAGTCTTTGTACCTTTACGATGTGCTGATGTAAAAACAAGTTTGATACGTTGAACTTAGCTTCTGTTCTTTAAAGTGTTCATATTTGGTGATCAACAGGGCTTACTGATGGTGCTGCTGCTGGGGTGGCTCTTCCTGCCCATTTATATCTCTGCTGGGGTGAGACGTCTACACGTGAAACATCACACATGTATACGTGTGCTCATTAGGGCTGGGCAATATGGAGATAATCAAATAGCATGATGTTTATGACCAAATACCTCAATGTAGATATTATAGGGTTGACTATTAGTGCTTTCTTTAAAATATTTAGACAATGAGATAACTTGTTTTGATAAATAATCATCAGTAATGTGGATATAATGACTTAGTGGGTAAAGGCAAATAATAAAACAGCTAGAACAGTCTGGTAAGTTCAGAAAATTACATAATTTTACTGTAATGCAGCCTTTAAAACCAGGAAAAGACAACGCTTAGGCCATATTACGATATACAAAGTCTAAGATGATATCTAGTCTCATATCACGATATTGATATATTGCCCAGCCGTAGTGCTCATGCTTTATTTTATTCATTTAATCATCTCTTTAATCAACTCTTTCATCTCCAGGTGATGACCATGCCAGAGTATTTGCAGAGGCGGTTTGGTGGTAGAAGAACACAGTTATTTATAACTGTCCTGTGCTTATTTATTTACATCTTTACAAAGATATCGGTATGATTTTTCTCTTCTGTATCTATGCAATATATTTGTATTTGAAAGCTGTTTTGTGTTATCTTGTATCTGCATCATGTGTGTCCCGCTGTGTGTGTGTGTTTCTGGCCAGGTGGACTTGTACGCTGGTGCTCTGTTCATTCAGCTCGCCTTACAATGGAACATCTACCTCGCTGTGGTGCTGCTGCTGTCAATCACTGCTATCTACACTGTAGCAGGTGACCTCTCTCCTTCCTCCGGTTTTGTCTTTTTTAGGGGGGTACAGGGAGTCTTTAGGGGGAGATAGCAGGTCAACAGTAGATTTCGCATAGAAGTGGTGTACGTCATCTGAAAGCTGGGAACCTGGAGATTAATTTGAGATGCAGCTCAGCACTGTGTGTCAAGTTGTTCTAGTCATAAATCAAAAATAAACATGAATTAACTATTAATTAAAATAAAGTGTATAAGGGTTTAGAACATTATGATAGAAGTAAATGATCCCCATGCTCTATTATGTCTCATAAGTTGTTGCAGCAATTTTTGGGTTGATACCATTTGTTACACAGATTTGGTGCTAAATTCAACCTTTTTTTACCTCTCGAGAATTGATAAAAATGATCAATAATCCCTCCAAAATCCCACATTAAGACACCAAGACCTTGAGGAACACTATAGAAAAAGCCATGCTGTGATTTGGGATCAAAAACTTTTGACATTTTGGAGAGTTCTGCAAGAATTGCACTTTTTCAGCGATTGGATGGCGAGCACTTCTGTTTGTGTAAACAGCTCAGAAACCCCCTTATTGTCAACCTACCTATGAAAGCCATCCATCCTCTGAATGCTCTAGGTCTCTAGTTTGTGGCTGTAAAGTTTCATGAGGCTGTGATTATCCTAGAGGTCACCACAGGTCATTTTATACAGTGAGGTCACGTTTAAAAAAATGGTCTCACTACAATGAAATGTCTCCTATGGGGACTAACATCATCACACATGAATACAGTTTGGACTCATTGGATCTACAAGAAGTAAAGTGTTTACTGCTTGGTCCGTGTGTCACTGGCCGTGTGTTGTTTCCTACTGTAGGCGGTCTGGCTGCAGTTATCTACACAGATGCTGCTCAAACTGCCATCATGCTGGTGGGCGCTCTCACCCTCATGGGCTTCAGTAAGTCAGATGACTGCACATGACTATTATCACCAGCACGTTATGTTTCAGTTTATCTGACCCTGCTGTCCCCCCTGTTGAGGCTTTGCGGAGGTCGGAGGCTGGGACGCTCTGATGGACAGATATCCCAACGCCATCCCTTCGATACGTGTGCCAAACTCAACCTGTGGCATCCCGAGGGAGGACTCCTTCCACATATTCAGAGACCCGGTGAACTCTGACCTGCCGTGGCCCGGGGTCATCATCGGCATGTCCATCCCCTCCATGTGGTACTGGTGTTCTGACCAGGTACTGTAACAACAAATAAACCTCTTTGTGTAGCACTTTTCCTCACAAATAAGAGCAAATGAAAGAACAGAAACTGCAGTGAGTATAAATCAGATATCAATAATCAGGATATGCAAAAAGACGTCTTAATTTCTCTTTTAATTTAAACTAGATCAACAGATAATCAAACTAGTTAATAGACTTTAACTAGACTCGCCGCTTTGTCACCACGCCCCTTGCGGCATCACTTTATTTTCAGCATCAAAACTACTATAGTTAATCTTGGCGTCACTTTAGGATTAGGCAACAAAACCACTGTAATTAGGTTTAAACTACGTCACCACTTTCTCTGTGTGTTTCATATTGTCACGCTGTGTCTTATACCGGAGCTAAGGGTGCCGTGTGCGGCGGTACTGACCGCCGAGACAAAGCCTCGGTAATTGACGTCCCGGGAACAAGTTGACTTATTTCACACGCCAGCAGCTACTACCTCATAATTTCTTATTATTATTATGTGAAATACAGATTAAACTGTACAATAATTCAACTGTTCAACTGTGCAATAATAATAATACTGCATTTATACTCAAGAAATATTCTTATTTAATTCTTATTTATACACTTAATAGATCCCCCTTCTCAGCATTTTATGTTTACTTTTTTACACCGTGGTTATATATTGTTTGTGTTTGATGCACATATTTGTCCATATTTCTTATATTTATTTCTTATTTCTTTATATTTCTCTACTAGCAGAATTTCTAACTTCGATGCAATACCTTGAAAAATATCAATATTAAATACCATTTTTGGTTCCATGGGGAAAAATTGAAACATTGAAGACATCAAATTTTTGATTTTTATTAAGAGATGAATAGCGGTGTGTGTGTGTGTGTGTGTGTGTGTGTATGTGTGTCAACTCTCTGCCGGAGATTAGAGAAAGCAGAAAGTGTATCGGTGTATCGATAGTGTGGAAAATATGTATTGAAACTATTTCAAATATTCACTATTGATATGTATTGATCCTCCAATATCTTTGACAACACTATTCTCTACACATACTGTGTTATATATTGTAACATTATGTACAAAATGTACATGTTACATACTCCTTTATTTCTATTTTTCTTATATTTCGTTATGCTTTTATATAAGAGCAACTGTAACGTCCCAATTTCCCCCCAGGAGATCAATAACAAAACTGATTCTGATCATGTGCTGACAACCCAGATCTGTACAGGGTTAGCTCTCTTCGAGGCATATAGGGACCCTGAGTTGCCAACATACATATAAAAAATGTATTTAAATTAATTTTACTTTTAAAAAGTCACCAGGTCTTTCATCTATAAAAGATGAAAGTGTAATTTAGTGCTTTTCCATCTTGTTTTTTCTGTTCTACAAAATTCCTCTGAAGTTAAGTATGAAAGCGTTTTCATCTGAAAATCCCCATCTTGATAATTTGGCATGTTTTGCTCCTCAGAGAGGTTAAAAATTCCTTTTATACAATATCAGAGTGATGGTGATAGTTAAAACTATGCAGCCCAAACATGAGACAACAGAAGACATGAGTAGTTTTAATGAGTATTTCCTGTCTTCTTGGTTCGGCACTTTTATTTACTTTGTGCACATAAAAACCTTTAACCTTTGATACCTGCACGATGTGTGATCTCCTTATCCATTCAGATTCTACGGGCCACTATAAAATGTACTTACATGCTGCTGCATATCTTAATTACTGTGGGAGCAATGTGTTTTATTTGTGGTATTTTTTAAGAGAGGAGGTTAAACGTGCTTCAACCGCCTCACAAGGACCAGTAGGCCTGTCCGGTGTTCATATAATAGGGCAATCTTGTAACTGGAGAGACTTCAGAGAGAAGGTCCAAAGCACACTGGAGCACACAGATTTAAGGCAGTCAACTTTATTAGAAGACTAACGTTTCAACGCCATCAGAGTCAAACCGATCTGAGACTCACATTCTCTTAAATACCCTCCCCTAGTTGGGAACTGATTCAGCATAGGCTGGAAAAATAAGGAAGGAACAATAAGCTGCATGTAGGCAGTGTAAACAATCATATATCATATAATAATAAAAGGAGAGAAGTACAAGTAAATATATAAATAGCAGTTTCAGTGACAACATCCATGTACATACAGTCACCGGCCACTTTATTAGGTACAAGGTGTGCCTAATAAAGTAGCTGGTGCTAGTACCGGGTGATCTTCTGCTGCTGTAGCCCATCTGTTTCAAGGTTGGATGTGTTGTGCGTTCAGAGATGGTATTCTGCATACCTTGGTTGTAACGAGTGGTTATTTGAGTTACTGTTGCCTTTCTATCATCTCCAACCACTCTGCCCATTCTCCTCTGACCTCTGACATCACAACAAGGCATTTTCATCCACACAACTGCCGCTCACTGGATATGTTCTCTTGTTGGGACCATTCTCTGTAAACCCTAGAAATGGTTGTGCGTGAAAATCCCAGTAGATCAGCAGTTTAAATACTCAGACCAGCCCGTCTGGCACCAACAACCATGCCACGTTCAAAGTCACTTAAATCCCCTTTCTTCCCCATTCTGATGCTTGGTTTGAACTTCAGCAAGTCGTCTTCACCACGTCTAGATGCATAAATGCATTGAGTTGCTGCCATGTGATTGGCTGATTAGCTATTTGTGTTAACAAGCAATTGAACAGGTGTGCCTA
>CAKAOI010051831.1:0-19238 GCA_916701655.1 Sebastiscus albofasciatus
TGGGGCAGCATCAGGACCAATTAAAGACGTTTCTTCCTCTTAGGGATCAGGGGGAACATGTCCCTCAGTTCCTGCATTGGATTTTGACCTGTTCCTGAAGCCATTGTTGTGGCAGTGACAGTGGCAGTGTGGATGTCAGTGTGGATGTGGTGCTTGACTGTGTGAAATGAAATGAAACTGTAAAGAGTGTTAAATCTATGTGTAGTGTTGAGCAGAGATGTGAAGTGTGTGTCAGCTAAGTCAGAAATGAGGTTGTGAAAGACTATTTAGCCATAGCAACTTGTAAAAACGAGTAAGACTAAAGGAAGCAAAAAAGCGCTTTTTTCATTAGTGTAATATGGATGTTAAACAAAAAAAGCGAAAAAAATAAAAAGATTCAATTAATCACTGAATGTTATATCTCAGGAACCGAAGGTCGTAGAGACTCAGAACCAACACCAAACTGGGGGTTTGTGGGGACGCCGAACACGCCAGTCTTACTCCCGACTCTGTGCGACCTTCCGTTCCCGAGATATAGAATTGGCGAGGGGGAAAAAGTGCCATATCTCGGAAATGAAAGGTCGTAGAGACTCACAGTGAAGACTGGCGTACTCAGCGTCCCCAAAATACCCCTAGTAGAACTCGGTCCCGAGTCTCTGTGATCTTCCGTTCCCAAGATATAACACTAAACCCACTTGGGGAAATGGCAAAAAGTGCAATATCTCGAGTGCCAATTAGACACCTATAGTATTGGACCCAAAAAAACGTCATACCCTTACCTAACCCTAACCCAAAACCTACTCAGGGAAATTTCCCAGCGAAGTTTTTATCCCCTTAACCTAACCCTAACCCTAACCCTTATTAAGGATGATCAAGGATGATCAACTTGACAATCGTGGTGCGATAAATAACCGAAAGTTTTTTGCCAATATCTCCCGAACCGAACGTCGTAGACACTTGGAAATGTGCTCCGTCCCCACTAATTCGGCCATGCTGAACACGCCAGTCTTGGTCCTGAGTCTCTACGACCTTCCGTTCCAGAGATATAGAATTGGCGAGGGGGAAAAAGTGCCATATCTCGGAAATGAAAGGTCGTAGAGACTCACAGTAAAGACTGGCGTACTCAGCGTCCCCAAAATACCCCTAGTAGAACTCGGTCCCGAGTCTCTGTGATCTTCCGTTCCCAAGATATAACACTAAACCCACTTGGGGAAATGGCAAAAAGTGCAATATCTCGAGTGCCAATCAGACACCTATAGTATTGGACCCAAAAAAACGTCATACCCTTACCTAACCCTAACCCAAAACCTACTCAGGGAAATTTCCCAGCGAAGTTTTTATCCCCTTAACCTAACCCTAACCCTAACCCTTATTAAGGATGATCAAGGATGATCAACTTGACAATCGTGGTGCGATAAATAACCGAAAGTTTTTTGCCAATATCTCCCGAACCGAACGTCGTAGACACTTGGAAATGTGCTCCGTCCCCACTAATTCGGCCATGCTGAACACGCCAGTCTTGGTCCTGAGTCTCTACGACCTTCCGTTCCAGAGATATAAATTTTTTGTTATAAAAAAGTCGCGTAACTCCGCAACCGAAAGTCGCACAGACTTGACAGTGCTATCAATGGAAAGAACGCCCCCGAAAATGGGGGGGTAGGTCAAGGTTTCATCGCTCTGTCACGGTCACACACAAAGTTATTGAGGATGATCAAGGATGATCAATTGATCATCGTGGTTATCATACCCTTACCTAACCCTAACCCAACCCCAACCCCAACCCAACCCCAACCCCTAACCCTAACCCCCTAACCCCAACCCTAACCCCTAACCCTGTACACACAAAGAGTTATTAAGGATGATCAAGGATGATCAACTTGACAGTCGTGGTGCGATAAATAGCCGAAAGTTTTTCGCCAATATCTCCCGAACCGAACGTCGGAGACACTTGGAAATGTGCTCCGTCTCCCCTAATTTGGCCACGCCGAACACGCCTGTCTTGGGCCTGAGTCTCTACGACATTCCGTTCCCGAGATACAACAAAATCCCACTCGGGGAAATGGCAAAATGAAAACTGATCCCGAGTCTCTACGACATTCCGTTCCCAACATATAGCCCAAAACCTACTCGGGGAAATTTCCCCATGAAGTTTTTATCCCCTTAACTCTAACCCTCACCCGAAACCAGCAACTCTATTATACTATATACAGGTATAATATCCTGAAAAAGAAAAAAACACATACCCCTCTGGTCCAGCATTTCTTGACACATGGATGGGCCGTGAAGTCACAGTGATTCATAGTAACCCCAAGTGGACTTTATCACAAAGAAAACAAATAGAGAAAAGTTGGATCAGAAAATTAGACACCATACATCCTAGGGGTCTGAATGAGAAATAGTGGCTCCACAGTGTTGAACAGTTGATGGACAGTGCACTATTTCTGTCACTGGGAACAGAATTAAACCCTCTAGTACAGGGAGTCATCACTTTCTTCAGGATGTACTGGACACATCTTTGTAAAAAATGGGTTAAAAGCAGGGGCTGCACGGTGGTGCAGTGGTTAGCACTGGCGCCTCACAGCTAGAGGGTTGCAGGATCGAATCCGGCTTGGGGCCCTTCTGTGTGGAGTTTGCATGTTCTCCCTGTGTTAGCGTGGGTTTTCTCCGGGTACTCCGGTTTCCTCCCACAGTCCAAAGACATGCAGGTTAGGTTAATTGTTGACTCTAAATTGCCCGTAGGTGTGAATGTGAGCGTGAATGGTTGTCTGTCTCTATGTGTCAGCCCTGCGATGGACTGGCGACCTGTCCAGGGTGTACCCCGCCTTCGCCCAATGTCGGCTGGGATTGGCTCCAGCCCCCCCGCGACCCCTAACGGGATAAGCGGTTGCAGATGAGAGAGAGGGTTAAAAGCAGTTCAAGCGTAAACTTTCCTACATGTATATTACAGTTTACCGTTCGACACCGCAGCATGGCGGCATGTTTATGTAGCAGCTGTAGAATGGTTGCTCGTAGATTGAAAGACGCCACCCAGACCAGGAATCAGGATCTGCATATTTATTTTCCTATAAGGAGCAGCACAGGGCAAAGTCAACACACACACTCAGTGGCAGGCTCTTTCTCAGCCCCCCTATGTGCGATTTATATATATATATATATATATATATATATTTATAACAAAATACAGTTATAAATAAAATATGTAAACAAAAAAATACAGAAGCTACAAGTGTATTTAAATCAGTAAATACAACAAAAGTAAATAAATAAAATGTATAGCACCTGAAATTAAATGTAATACTTTTACTGGGTTTCTAACCCTCCAGTTTACATGGAAAGAGAAGCATTCATTCATAAAATAAAATAAAAGTGCACTGTAAATAATTAGCTTATCTTCATATTAGGCTACTCGACTAATGCAGTCCATTAAAACTACACAGGGAAAATATTCAACCAACAATTAGCCGTCATAACGCGCCTCTCAGGAGCAGCACAGGGCGCAGTCAGCACAGGGCACAGTCAGCACAGGGCACAGTCAACACAGGGCGCAGTCAGCACACACAGTCAGCACACACAGTCAGCACACACAGTCAGCACAGGGCGCAGTCAGCACACACAGTCAGCACACACAGTCAACACACACAGTCAGCACACACAGTCAACACACACAGTCAGCACACAGTCAGCACACACAGTCAACACACAGTCAGCACACACAGTCAGCACACACAGTCAGCACACACAGTCAACACACAGTCAACACACAGTCAGCACACACAGTCAACACACACAGTCAGCACACACAGTCAGCACAGGGCGCAGTCAACACACAGTCAACACACACAGTCAACACACACAGTCAACACACACAGTCAACACACACAGTCAGCACAGGGCGCAGTCAGCACACACACCGGGCAGGCTGTTCCCTGCAGCAGTCAGACAGTCAGACAGTCAGACAACATGCACATGATCAACAGAAGTAAAAGTCGTATTCTGTCCGTTCAAAGCCAAATGACAACCTCAGAAACATACTGACAACGACGCATCGTTGCATTTCCACAGTTTAAGCCAGAATACACGACTTTTAAACGCGTTAGCTTCAGCAGAGGAGGAAGAGCCTCACTGCACAGCCCACCTGTCCGGAGGCTGTCCATGCTCTGCCCATGTGGGATTTGTGCGTCAACAATTAAAGCCCCCCTGCTACAACAGGTACCCCGGAACCATGAAAAACACAACCGTTTCATCCATTCAATACGAAGTTAACACAAATAAAGTTACAATACAGATCATTTGGCTGATATTGATGACAAAAGAAAGTATAACACACCGGTTTTGAGAATGTTCACTAAATTAAAATACTAAAAATAACATAAGCAACATATTGACTCGGCTACATTTACTTCAACCTGCTGAGTCTCATTCACTATTTACTAACGTAACTTCTTGAAACATATGACACCTGTTTGGTGTGCAACACCTGAAGCTGTGTGTTGTCTGAAGTTAAACAGGAGACACAAAGAGAAAGGATGAAGCATTTATACACAAACTCAGACCCTCGTCTCCCATCGGCCTTTAGTCTCTCCCTCTCATCTCCTCAACGGAGCGTGAGTTATCGAGCCTCCAGGCTGACACAGCGGACACCGAGTCACCGTCTGGACATCCGGCCGTGGAGCCAGACCGGTCCGAGTTTCTGCTGGAGTCTCTTGTGGGTCAAAGCACCGCAGAGCTCCAGACACTGATGGATGTTGGACAGTCAGCCTGCCCTTCATCACCCCACTGTCACTCTGACAGCTGCAGAGGGAAACAGCACTTTATGTGGGTTTATCACATGCAAAATACACTTTTACAGATTCAAATCGATATGGTGAATTTGTTCTAAGAGATCACATTGACAACATGAATTTCATGTGATTATTTTTTGTGCATCTGTGCTTTAAAATTCTTCTTTTCTTCCTCTCTGCTTACATTTTCTAATCACATTAAGTCATGTTCACATTGAACATTTTGTCTCAATGTACCAAATTACACCTGGCAGCATTCATTTAGATTTGTCTGACTGCAGATGTTTTAAACTAAATTGACAATCAGATGATTGTGAAGAGGCTCATGCTGCTGTGACTGTCTCAACATGTGGACACGTCCGACCTGCAGAGAGCTCTCAGTGGGTTTTCATCATCACACATCTGTCTCTGCGTTTGACTAGCAGTACTGTCCAAGGAGACGGGCGTGTCTGGACACGGTCATGTGATAATAACACACCAGAATGTCCCCCTAGTGTTTTTTATTGATTTGATTGTGATAGCTCTAACAAGGTCATTTTCAGTGAGGTCATTTTATTCCTACAAGAAATATGAAGACAATAAGGAAATGCAGCTTTTGTATGACAACATGATATATATCTATATCTATATAGATATAGATATCTATCTATATATATTTACAATTTCTCTTAATATTTTTTATTTTTTTATTAGAATTTAATGAATGAATCATTTAAGTCTAATCCTCAGATGTTATTTTTCTTAGTTTTGCATTTTGTGCTCTTATTTATTGCCATAAATAAAATGCGATAAACCAGTACAGCTTTAAGTCAACCAATAAATATATTCAACTGTCAAAAACAGGAGTATTTTATCATGTTTTTATAAATCCCTCAGGAGTAAATCGTCTAACTGAAGGATGAGCGTTTACAGAACTGATTCAGAGGCCGAGGTGAAGGTTCGTCACCTCTCTGAGAGCTCATTATTTACTCTTTACCTCCCGGTACTGAAGTGGTGCCACCATACAGCTGGAAGGGTTGTAGCCTGCTGATGTAACAGAGCTGCTGCAGTGAGTCGACACACTCACTGTACAATAACCCTTCGGCAGCAGTCACACAGACAGAAACACTCACTCAGTACTGGGAGAGCTGGGAAGCCTCATGGTGAGCCTTCATCTTTCATTCAGTTTGAGTTAGGGTTAATATGAAACGTTTTGCTTCAAGGATTTTCTGAAAGTTTTCAACTCCTTCTGGACCCAGGAGGTCTCAGCTGACAGTTCCACATGGATGACTGTAACATTATAAAGTCCACTTTACACTTTTAATTGGTTTTACTGAAACTTGTCAGCACTAAATTAATATTACATCTTCCAGTGTAAATGTCCACGGGCCTGATGAGAAGAAATCAGGTCTGATGCTGTAGCGCTCAGCTCAGTTCAGCTTCAACGTGTCCTCCCAGCATGTATTCAAAACTGTGGGGACACTGGCTGACCACCGCTCAGTGGAGAGAGAGATCCCCCGTTTGTGCTTTAATTAAATGCATCAGGTCACACAGGTAAGCATCCAACAAACACAGGTCTCTCATCCAGGAGACAGCTGGTCACGTCCCGTGTGAAACCAACATGTTGTTTGTCTTTGTGGTCATAACTTTCAGTTTCACTTTCACGTTACAATCGTAGTAATTAAAACCCAACCATGATGGTTTTTCCTCAACCTGAATGAGCGGCTTTGTGTTTTAGTTTGAATTGTCAACGTTAACCACGTGTTTCCTGCGACTGTAGTGGAGCGCCATAGTGTGACGCGCTGGGCTACCCAGTGAGTGACGCTGAGGGACGTGACGAAGGGTCAGTATATCTTCCACTGCGACCTACATAAAGTTGGACATGGACATACCAAGCCTGTAACAAGCACAGCTCTTGTGATGTGTGTAGATCATTACATATTTACAACCATTAGACTTTATTTCTCAATTCCAGTGAACATTTCTTCAAGCGTTGAGGTCAACAGGGCCAACAGACGCCGGGTCACAACGTGACTTTATGTTGACCCTTTGTCGACATGAGAACTGAATCCTAATGGAATGCTGAATTAAAAGAAAAACTTGTTTTACAGTGGTGTAACAGAATAAACCATCCCAGTCGCACAGCAGTTCGTGAAATAGTCACAAAATTGAATGTATTGATTTATGATGGTCAGCACGAAATCAATTCGTAGATAATCATGAACCAGGAAGTATAAAGAGGGCAAATGCTGCGAAGGGAGAAGTTTGTGTCTCTGTACACAAATCAAATAGACTAAATGACATGACTATTTCATGAACTGCCATGAGACTGTGTTGGCGTGAACTCAACCGTTCACACTCATGTTACAGCGTTACATTATACATGTAACAGTGTTTATTCAGTTACACCGTCGTCAAACACCTTTTCCTCTAAATCGCCGTTCCCTATGATTTCATGTTGGCAGAGGGTTGTGGCTCGACGTCTGTTGGACCTGTTGGCCACGGCGTAGGTTGAGGAAATGTTTGCGGGATAACGTTAAAGCTATGTTAGCTATGCTTTAGCGTGCTGCCTGCATGTTTCTGTAGTTTGTCTCAGCTGTTTGGTTGCTTCTTATTAATGGATAAATCAACTTGTTAACGAGAGATATTATTGGCTGGTGGAGGAAACTGTTTGACCAATCAGAGCTAGTGTGTGTGACTGCAGCTTGTTGCATTTAAACAGTAATTACTTTATTTTATTGTTTATTTTTCATCAATTTTATAATTATTTTATTTTAGTCTGATTTTCGTCATGAAGAAAGGGAGCCAACGAATGTTTCATCATAGTTTTTGTTGCTGAAACAAACACTGGTAGGAGGCTTTCTGAATAGCCTCTCTGAGGTAGGACTGGTCAAAGATGTCTGTTCTTATATTCTGTTTTATATATGGGACTGGTGTTAATGCTTTCATTTGACAGTCAGTTTCTCTGTCTGCTTTTTAGGGTGTTTTTGTCATGAGGGTATGAAGAAGTGACTCCTTGCTACCATCTCTAAGACAGACAGTGAACATTAGTGAACAGCTAGTGAGCCAAAAACTGAACCTGTACACTTAAACACACATGCATAGTTTCACATCGTAGGCACACAAAGACCCAAACCGAGCTGTTGCTGATAAGCAGGTCGCTCTGCAATTACTGCAGATGTACCCGGTCTCCATGACAACAGCTTTTCCCTGACAGGTCCCAACTTTGATGCTGCGATCACCGAGGCTGCCTCCGATAACGAGGCTGCGGTTGGTAGAAATGTGTGACTCTTTTCTCTTCGTCTCTGTCGTCATGTTTGTTTGGCGGAGTGAACATGAATAACTGATTGTAAATTTGGGCTGAGAGTTACAGAAACTGAGATCATTATCGAAGAGGCATTTGTTCATTATTATTATTATGTGGCTGGAAACTGGTTCTCAATCTTCTGCCTGATCAACTGAAGTCTGGGGGAGTCAGTAGCACCACAGGCTACACCAGGATGTGAAAGAGAGGAGATGACTGATGAGGATAAAAGCTTTGTAATTATCTCGTTTTATCTACACGGTTGAAAAGCTACATCTAAACATTTAGCACATTTCTCCATGAGCTTTGGTGAAAGCAATTAAAGGTAATTTCAGTGCTATTAATGAACCTCACGTTGAGCATAATTAGACTAAAGTTGCATGTGAGGAGGAAAGGGAACCCTGATGCATTTATTTCAACTAATCAAGATCCAAGTTTGGTTAAACTGCCTCCTTCATGAGTCCATACAGCACACACCTGAGTGGCTCTTCTACCTCTGGGACAGGTGCAACATATCAGAGCAATCAACCTCAGAGGCCTGAGACCAAACACAAGAAATCAACCATCACAAGCCAGAGAAGTAGAAAACAACTCAAACTAGAAAAATAATCCACATAATAAATCTGTATTTATGCAAAAAAGCTCCAATTCAATGCTCTATATGACTCATTTAGAGTCAAATAGACCATAATGCAGGGGATGCCTTAGGGCGGGGCTACTTTGTGATTGACAGACTGCTACCACGCCGTTGTCCGGTCTGGGAGTTGTCCGTGTTTCGTCTTACAACTTTAAACTTGTAACAGAGTGTTTTCACTTCATCAAAGTTAATTAGAACATTTTTGGTCTCCTGAAAATGTCTTATTCAGCGTTCACCAAGATGGAGACGGCCCAAAAAACCAAGATGGAGACAGCCAAACTGCCGAACTTGAACGTCGAGTCCTCAAACTAATGGGTGACATCACGGTGACTGCGTCCACTTCTTGTATACAGTCTATGTAACCGACGCCATTATACATTTTATTTTACGCACATCAGTTTAGATGCAGAGCAGCTTTTACTGCAAGATAGTAAGTTAAAACTGCTATGTTTGTACGGTGAGAATATGACTGGACGTGGTGAGACGAACAGCGGTCTCCTGGGATGAAGCCTTGTGTTTGTTGGATGGTTGATAGTTTGAGTTGTTTTCTACTTCTCTGGCTTGTGATGGTTGATTTCTTGTGTTTGGTCTCAGGCCTCTGAGGTTGATTGCTCTGATATGTTGCACCTGTCCCAGAGGTAGAAGAGCCACTCAGGTGTGCTGTATGGACTCATGAAGGAGGCAGTTTAACCAAACCTGGATCTTTATTAGCTGAAATAAATGCATCCGGATTATGAGTGTGCAGCCCCTCAACAGAATAACCTCAGTTTTTCAGTTTGCCATGGACAGTAATGCATTCAGGTGTCAAACCACAGTAGCTTACATACCAACATGTTATAGAGATTGCTGAGGTACAACATTGCGGAGATGAAAGCAAAAACAATTACATTTAGCTGCAGGAGGCTGACTAATACATGATGCTGCTGTTAGAGATAAATCAGGTTAACGAACTGTCTTCTAGGCAGAGACGTGTGAAAACAAGAAACAGCTGGTTGCCATGTTCTCGACCACCTCACACTTCACCCGTCTACACAGATCACCTCATCACACCCAATAACTTTGTGTCACCTGCATTATGTTGTCACGTTTCTTTGCAACGTTTCCTCATACAACGGTTCGTATGATTTCTAACGAAAAGTTAGAAATCATTTTTTGTGCGTTGTCCTACCAAATGTCCAGCAACACGTGACGCACTATTTCCGCTCCAGTCTTTTCAAAATAAAACTACTTAGTTGGGTTCAGGTAAAGATGGAGGTTTGAGTTAAAATAACTCCAGAAGTGCCGTAACTTAAGTACAGAAGTTACGTGATGAATAAATCAACGTTGACTTCTGGTCTCACGCGGGACACGAACAGTGGTCTCCTGGTGAAAGTCTGTGTTTTTCTCCGACCTCCTCCCTACACGGTGTCGGTCGCTCTTTATACTTCCTGGTTCACAATTACATGGATTACATATGAATTGATTTTGTGGGATATGTATTTGCATTACAGCTACAGTGTATGAGAACAGCCTGTTCTTTGCTTCTTATTATTTCAGTTTTACAGTAAATGAATAATGCATGAAATGATACGTAATAGTTCTCGAATCCCTTTTCAATTTAATGCTTGACTGCACCAGCTCGATGTCCATCCCAGGAAGATATTTGTGGATTCCCTCCAGTGGGTTGAAGACATGAAAGGCCATGTAATTCAATGAGAGTTACCCAGCACACGGCCTCACGGGAGCTGCCTCCCATTATTGTCCATTATTACAGTCTGCAGCTCTGGCTGAAATGGGCTTTCTAAGCCTCATGTTGTGTTTCTGTGTGCGCTGCCTTCCACCAGTCAATCACCAAATTATTGCTTTCAGAAAGGAAAGTAGCTCACATTACAATGCATCTTAAAAAGTCAAGAGCATGTCATTTCCACTGCTGAGGACGCCAGAGAAGATGAAGATAAGTGTCATTAAAGTGGCTTTCTGCAACAGCTGTGAAATATTGATCAAACCAGCTGGGAGCTTCTTTCTCATAAGCACAAAGGAATTTCTGACAGACTCAGGCCCATTCAGTTACTGATGGAGCTCTCTGCCGTCCATTAAAGGGGCACTGACTTCCTGTCGTCAACCGACAGATTCTCCGAGATGTGACTGTGAATAATACCAGCACATAACCCCCCGTAAAAACACAAATTATAAATAATCTGAAGCAGATTTTGTTACCTTCAAACCAGAACTGAAACAATTAGTCAATTAATTGCCAACTACTTTTGATAATCAATAAATCATTTTTAAGTTTTTCATACTAAAATGTCAAGCATTCTCTGGTTCTACTGTCACCGTGACATCTGAGGACACCGGAGGACACTGTGACACTGGAGGACACCGTGACACTGGAGGACACCAGAGGACACCGGAGGACACAGAGGAACAGGTTTTTTTTTCAGGTTACCTGTTGCATGTACAACTGTCACAATATAGCGACCATTTATAAAAATAGCTTTTTTTAATCATATTTGCTCCGATCTCGCCTCCTGCTGCTTCAGGTATTTAAGGTTTTCTCCTTATCTTGGTCCGTTGCACGAAAAACCTCAGCAACCACAGTAAGGGAAGAAACGTAAGGTACCTCTGATTCTCTCTTAACTGCAACGTTGCAGAGTTTATGGTGATAAATAAAGAAAATGAACACATCCTGAGAAGAGTGTTCTGCGACCGGGAGAACCCAACACATACGCTTAATGATGAGTAGTTGATTTTACACTATACATTTGACTGGAGGCTGCAGTACGTATGGTCTTGAAGCCAGGTGCTGCTGAAGAGGTGGACACAGAGACATCAGCCTCAAAACGCCCCCATTTAGGGGGAGAGCCAGTCTGGAAACATGACTTTGAGGCAGCTTACATCTACATCTTACATCTTAACTCTCCGAATAAGCTTGACTAACCTGGAGGTTTGTTTTCAATCTATCTGAACGTCAGACTTGTTTTTGTCTCCATGTTCACAGATCTCAGATTTTAATTTAAACAATGTTATTATTATCATTGATAGAAATAGACAATGAAACAACATCCCAAGTTCTAATAAACTGGAGTTATCGTTTAAATCATATGTGTAGTTATTTACAGAGCCGTCACTCTGGTTCAACAATATCTGGCCTCAGACTCCCATCACGCTCCGCTCTCAGCCTCATTATTATATCTCTTTCTCTCTCAAGATGTTTTTACCTTCAACAGCTCTGACATTATCAGAGATGGACCTTTTCAAATCATCTTTGACATTTTCAAAAATGGCCCTTTTTGGACCATTTTTGTCATTTTGATGTCAGAATTTCAATTTGCCATCCGGCTGTGGGGCTCGGTGGAAACCTGTGTCAGGCTTTGGGAAAAGAGCAAATCTTTGTTATTGTGACTGCAGATGATGTGAAAGAGACGGTGAGTCATTCATCAGTGTGGAAGCACGCCACGCTGATTGGTGTGACTGTAAAATACTTAGGGCTCTTCACCGGGACACCAAAGGCTGCCATTGATTGGCCGTGACATTTTCTTTAATGGTGATGACGTTCTGTTTGTCTCATAGTGCTGTAGCTGCAGGTATCTGCCAGAGGCTGTGGAGGTGTTAAGAGAGAAAAAAGAAAACAAAATGCATTTCACCACATCAACTTTGTCACATCAGATGATTGCAGGTCACTCATATCCCAGTGCTTTCTACTCAGCCTCCAGCCAGAGACCTGGAAATGAATCCAGGTCCGCCATCATAGGGGATGTTCCAAGACTGCTTGGTCTTGACTTGGGACTTGGTCTTGGGACTTGACTTGGGACTTGGTCTTGACTTGGGACTTGGTCTTGACTTGGGACTTGACTTGGGACTTGGTCTTGGGACTTGACTTGGGACTTGGTCTTGACTTGGGACTTGACTTGGGACTTGGTCTTGACTTGAGTTGGGATCAAATATAAAACCGAGGTATGAACACTGGTGTGTATGTGACTTCTAGGTGTATATAATACACAGTGAATTAAATAGAGGTCAACGGGGGGTCTTGGACACTTGAGACCCCTGAAAGCCTCAAAAACAATTTTTTGTTTTTGTCTCCGGAGAAATGTTTGAAAAATGATTTGTCACTTGCAGTTGTCACTAAAATGTCTTTTAAAACTTTCTCCAGCAGTATTCATTATTAAAATTGTAAAACATTTCTTCACAAATATGAAGACAGAAACATATTGTTGGTGTTTCCTCTTATATTGCCATTCAATACCCCATTATTTCTGGTAAAACCTTTTCCACTTGTGGGACTGGTCTACAATGGTAAAACCTTCTTCCATTGGTGGGACTGGTGTTACGATCAGTAAGAGGTTGGACTCAAATGCAGACACAGACAGCAGAGTGGCAGTGGAACAAAAGGCTTCATTGCCAAAAGCAGGAATTGTGAATGGGCAAGGGGAATGTCGAGGCTGGGATGGAACAGGGCAGGCAGGCAGGCAACAGGCAGGCGAGGATCCCGGAAACAGGAAACAAACATTAGATGTCAAGCAAGTATCAAAAGGCTATGAACAAGTTAAACTCAGAAATAAAACTGAGCGGCCGAGGCGAAACTACCACTCGGGTTGAGTCAACGATCTGGCGATGAGTGACTGGAGAACCGGGTTATTTGAACTGGAGTAGATCATCTGATTGGAAGCAGCTGTGCATGATTTGGTCAGGTGGGTTGATTACCTCTGCAGGGGAGGAGAAGCTCACACACACAAACAGCCAGACACGCCCACACTAGACAGACAGGGAATAGGGAAACAGGGAAAAAGGGAATAGACACACCAGGAAGGCTGGTGGCCCGGATGGTATCGTAACAACTGGTCTACAATGGTAAAACCTTCTTCCATTGGTGGGACTGGTCTACAATGGTAAAACCTTCTTCCATTGGTGGGACTGGTCTACAATGGTAAAACCTTCTTCCATTGGTGGGACTGGTCTACAATGGTAAAACCTTCTTCCATTGGTGGGACTGGTCTACAATGGTAAAACCTTCTTCCATTGGTGGGACTGGTCTACAATGGTAAAACCTTCTTTCATTGGTGGGACTGGCCTACAATTTTTTCCAGTCCAGCATCCTCTGTGTAAGTTAACCAACTTCAGATGGCTTTATTTGTGTACACCTCTTTGAACAGGACCTTTCCATCATATTTCCATGAACAGTATTCCACAATTATTCAACTTGAAATAAGTAGAATCTCAGAGCTCCTGTGTGTGGAACATCTCAGCTGCAGTTTGGTTTAATTTACCGAGGTTCAGTGATATGGAACGCTCTGCCATCTCATATTTTAAAATTGGCACCAGAACAATTTTAGAAAGCCGTTGTGGGTGAATCTAACCCCTAACCCTAACCCTAACCCAGCAGGTTGTGTTTCAGGATAATTGGCACCAGATGGAGAAGAAAGTCATGCAAATGTTGTCAGTAGGTGTATTTGAGCACCGAGCGCTGCCAGAAGCTGACATCTTTAATGGAACTGTGCATGTAGTGTGAAATAAAGAGATCGACAGGAGGTCGCTGCCATGTCACCGCTCTGATATTAACCGTGTCCTTCCACCGGTGGTGCATCGGAAGGAGTAAACACAATAAAAACAGTCCTTATAATGTGGCTTCAAAGTAGTAAAACACACTGTAGCTTTGGTCTCTGTGTATATTTGTGCCATCTGTAGACAGTTTACTGTAAAACGGAGTTGAAAGGAGACGTCTCTGGGATCGGCTCCAGACCCCCCACAGGATAAGCGGTTACAGATAATGAATGGATGGATGGAATAAACATTGTCATAGCCCGGCTCCAGAGCTGTGACAAAAACGGAAGACAGACGGGTATACTGAATGAATAAAGTGATTTATTATGTAAAAAGTCTACAGGATGTCTGGGAGGAATCTGTAGCGTCAGCAGTGGAGGGAGTGGATGTGTGAAAATGTGCTGCATGGATGTTGTGCTGTAAAAACAAAAACAAAGAACCAAAAACCTCGTATCAAAGGTCAAATGTGCATGAAGAGGTCTGCCAGCCACAGACTGCTGCATGCTCTGGCTTTAAGCAGGGAGCACACCTGGCCCAGGTGTGTCCCATGCTGCTGATTAGCCTCATCAAGTCTGCAGCCCTGATGAGAGAAAGCAAACACAGTAGAGGATCCCAACAGAGAGGGGCCGTCACAACACATTGACTTACATGGAAAGTAGCCAGAAATAACAGAATCATATCCGTTACTTTGCCGTGTGTTAATCCCTTAATCCCTGACCTCCTTGTGGGTTTGTGTTTAAATCCACAGTCTATAAGAAACAGTGGAAAACTTGCTGTCATATGAGAGTCATTTGGCAGCAACTAGTGAGCAATAGTTCTGAATTTGTGTTCACAAATTATCAATTTGAGAACATTAATTATAAATTCAAGAGCATACGTGCACTAATTTGTTTCCTGGGTTCTTCATAACGCTGGTGAAATTCAGTTTCACATGTAACTCTGACTTTTGAAGTTTCAGACTTACACAGAACATTAAAACACTTCTTCTTGTTTTGTATTATGTCATTTTTGAAAGCGTTTTAAAACGGGGTATAACAGCTCGGTTTGCTGATAAACCTCCTCAGAAAGAAGGCTTACGATGATGTTGGTTAAAGAGCGTCCACCCCTTCAGGCCGTCTTTAAAAGTTAGTTCTCCAGCCGGAATAAGAGCTGCGCCCTGTGGTGTAGACCGGAGCTCCCTCGGTACACCCTGAGACACCCAGAAACCGCCGTCTAAAGGGCAGCGCTGTTCTGGGATGTCGTTGTTGTCATTTTAAGTTGTGGTATATCTGTCGTTGTCTTTCTGCCCCCTGAAGCTTCCTCTCAAAATGAATTACCACCAAAACAAATGACAGATTGTCTCATAGAAATGTAAATAATACATCCACCTAAAACATGGTGGAGCGTTTAGTCAGCCTTTAGAGAACTCTGTAGCTTCTGTTTTACATTATATTCACAGTGGGTTGAATGTAAAGACTGTCCCCGCACAATACTGAGGGGGGGGGGGGCTTGGTAATGATTCACTACACCATGAATATGCAGATAAATAGATGAGCTGCACTCAAGGCCAGAGAATTACTGTGTCAATACACAGCGTCCAGGCTGAATTCAGACCTATTCACTGAAGGATCAGGGACACATGATGTGAGAAGATAATTCAACCTCCTGACTGACCCAGCAGAAACACAGCCGTCTGATTGGTGGAAGCGTGTCGGCAGGAAGATCTGTGTGCATGAAATGATCTGACATTATTCTACTGTGGCTCCAGTATGGAGGATTTGGTAAACCTGACTTTGTCTCATCTAAAAGTTTAGATGAGCTGCAGAACAGAACCAGCAACATCACATTAAATCAAATATATGACTTTAAATATTGCTGCCTGTTATCTGAACATCCACGGGGCAGCTGTGCAGAGTTTACTCCAGTTTTTATGCTTTTTGCCTGTAAATCCAGAGTTTTCCTGTTGAGTTGAAGCGATCAACGTGTGGAGGTGATGAAAACAAGTACTGATGGACTTCAGTCTCTGACATGTTTCTTTTCTTCAGCAGCCGAGCTTTAAATATCCTCCATCATATTCTGCTGTAATATTAATTACAGAAGTTCGGCAGAATAGTCTGGGACGGCGTCATCTCCTTTCCTTTGGTAAAGGATGGTCCAGTGTGTCCTGTGCTAAAGGAGACAAGAAAGGAAGCATTGAAGCATCTTTCCTTAGCATTTAGAGAAGCCGAGCCGCTCTCGTCACGGCTGCTACCAGATACTTCTGGGTCATTTCACTCCATTAGGAACCTTCCTAAAAGAAACAAACACTTTACGACCGCAGCCCTGTGGTCCCTGTCTCCAGGATGACCTGCCTTACCTCAGTCAGGCCTAATCTCACCATCCCCGCCTGCTTCCTTCAGTAAAACACTTGTGTTTACCTGCTGGTCCATGTGTCTGCATTTGATTCCAGCCTTTAAATGTGACACTCTGACATAGAGCCCCCTTACTCTGGTCCAGACCTGGACCACATTACAATTTAATCCGGACCCTGACCTCCAGCTCGCTGAACGTGGCTGCTAACCTGAACGATGAGGTCAATGTGTCTTCACCTTTCTATCCATGTGTTATCATCAAACCCTCTTTGTACAAATAATACCAGAGGACTGCAACGCTGCGACGTTGAGACCGACTCACAGCAACTTACTGCGATAATGAGTCTGAAAATGAGACGGACTGAGTAGAGAGAGAAAGCGAGAGAGTGAGAGAGAGAGAGAGAGTAACAATGCTAATAACATGAACAGGTCAGATGAGAGGTGCTCTTCATCACACAGTCCAACAGACAATGAGTCTGTTATAGTGGTGAGCGTCCGTCTGCATGGAGATGTGTATCAGACACTCGTCTCTGTAACAGGACATCCTTGATGTCTCTTATCGAGGCTGTGCAGGAGGTTGGTGTGCATGGCTGTGGATTACCATCTTTGTGAGGACCAGTTTCGTGGTAGGTATGAGCACATCGTGGCCTGTCCTCTTTACTTCAAAGGGCTGTTTGAAGCTTAAGACTTGCTTTTAAGATTAATGCCGGGGTCACTCTACACCAGAATCCAGCTGGTTCTGGACCCGATTCCTCCTGATGATTGTTTTCTGCTTCTAAAGATGATCTTTCCAGATGTTCCAGTGGTGTGAGGTATGTTCAGAGTGTTTTTTAACATCCCCTGGTCGGCTCTGAAGTCCATCCTGGCCGCGACGATTTCAAATGTTAAATATTAAACAAGTTCAATATTAATGATGGGATATCCTGTTGTGTGTGTGGGGAACGCCGGGGACTGCCGGGGAACGCCGGGGACTGCCGGGGACTGCCGGGGAACGTTGGGGAACGCCGATGACGCCATCACGCAGGAAATGAACTGATGGTGGCAGGAAATAATTTAGAAAATGTTTCCATGAAAACTGATAGAAGTCAGAAACACGTGGACATGAGTCTAATATCAGAGACGTCTTCATCCCTCCATCTCTGCAGAGGACGGGACCGTTGTGTCTTTTCATCGGTTCAGTCCGGTTTCACGGCTTCATGTGTTAAAACGGGAGCACATCATCCCTCGAGGTCTGGTGGGACCTCCTGATTTAATGAAAACACACTCAGTGAGTCATCAAAGACACATTTCAGTAATGATGGACATGCTGCTAATAAAAGCTGCTTTTTAATTAACAGCATCATGTTTGGAGGAACAGCATGAAGCAGCTGTGATGCTCTGGAGACTGGTGGGATAAATTAAGGCTCTTCCTTCAGCAGCTGGTTGGTGGTCCGACTCTACGGAGGCCAACAGTGTTTCAGCTGTCAGTCATCAACGGTTCAAACACCAATCAGGAACGAGTCTGACGTCACATGATGGATTTATTCTTATAATGTATTTGTGACATTCAGTCTGTGACATTAAATAATATTAATTATTCATTAATGAATTACTAAAAGCCATTTGATTTCACTTTGGTGTTTTCTTGAAATTCTTCCAGATACTTCTCTATTAAATCTTTTTAGGATATTTATCTATTTACTGGTTCCCACAGGAAGTACCCTTTCAGAGTAATAAATACCATTAGACTGGTTCCCACAGGAAGTACCCTTTCAGAGTAAAACAGGCTGATCAGAGCATCTCTCACTGCGCATGCGCAGTCGCTCCTCAGACTCCAGACTCTCAGACCTGCAGTGGTCGGCTCGTGCACAGAGCTGCTTTTCCTGCACACACGCGCACACACGCACACGTCTCTCCGTGCGGAGCTGCGAGCAGCAGCAGACACTCGACCAGCAGCTGGACGGAGAGAGACAGAGAGTCAGGACAGACAGAGAGACAGACCCACAGCCGGACAGGTGAGTTCACCTCCACCTTCCTCCGCCGGCCGAACCGAGCCGAACCGAACCGAGTCACAGTCGGACGGGTTTATCTTCCAGCTGTTTGTGAGGCGACAGATTGAGACAGATGTTACTGACACGACTCGAGACAGAAATAGAGCTGAAATAGAGCAGAAATAGAGATGAATGAGAGCAGAAATAGAGTAGAAATAGAGATGAACTAGAGCTGAATGAGAGCAGAAATAGAGCTGAATGAGAGCAGAAATAGAGCTGAAATAGAGCAGAAATAGAGATGAATGAGAGCAGAAATAGAGTAGAAATAGAGCTGAATGAGAGCAGAAATAGAGCTGAAATAGAGCTGAATGAGAGCAGAAATAGAGCAGAAATAGAGCTGAATGAGAGCAGAAATAGAGCTGAAATAGAGATGAAATATAGCAGAAATAGAGCTGAAATAGAGATGAAATATAGCAGAAATAGAGCTGAACTAGAGCTGAACTAGAGATGAAATAGAGATGAATGAGAGCAGAAATAGAGATGAACTAGAGCTGAATGAGAGCAGAAATATAGCAGAAATAGAGCTGAACTAGAGCTGAACTAGAGATGAAATAGAGATGAATGAGAGCAGAAATAGAGCTGAAATAGAGATGAAATATAGCAGAACTAGAGATGAAATAGAGCAGAAATAGAGCTGAACTAGAGATGAAATAGAGATGAAATAGAGCAGAAATAGAG
>CAKAOI010051832.1:0-14960 GCA_916701655.1 Sebastiscus albofasciatus
AATATGAAATAACAGGTGGAAAATCTGTCTGAAAATCTGATTATAAACATACTTTACGTGTCTGAATAAAGGTCTTTGGTAACCTGTGTCAGAAGGTTTCATCATGTTGTGAGCATCAAGTGTTAAAACACGTGTGTGGCAGTATTATAGAGTTAATCTGTGTGAGGATGTTTGAACAGAAAGGTCAACATGAAGTCATTTGTTAGATTCGGTGTGGGCTGAGCAAAGATGTGAAAAATGAGCAGCTAGAATGAGATGTCTTTTTCTCTACATTTAGACATGAGTCTTTATAAAGGTAGGCCACTGTTTGCCATTTCTGTACATATAAGATATCATAGATGTTGTCACCAGTGCAAAGGAGTACTTCAGGTACAGTTGAGGTATGCGGCCATAAAGAGTAGTGGATGAATTGTTAACTGTAAAGTTAGGAGCTCACCATTAGGATACATCCTCTAGTACCTCCGCCAAGGCCAAAGGCTGAAGGAGGTTATGTTTACATCGGCGTTGGTTGGTTTGTTGGTTGGTTGGTTGGTTGGTTGTTTTTTTTGTTTGTTTGATTTTGGTTGGTTGGTTGGTTGGTTTGTTGGTTTGTTGGTTGGTTTGTTGG
Source organism: Sebastiscus albofasciatus (assembly GCA_916701655.1). NCBI lineage: Eukaryota > Metazoa > Chordata > Actinopteri > Perciformes > Sebastidae > Sebastiscus > Sebastiscus albofasciatus. Next base: position 608 of record CAKAOI010051832.1, read on the forward strand.
TTGGTTGGTTGGTTGGTTTGTTGGTTGGTTGGTTTGTTGGTTGGTTTGTTGGTTTGTTTGTTGGTTGGTTGTTTTTTTTGTTTGTTTGATTTTGGTTGGTTGGTTGGTTTGTTGGTTGGTTTGTTGGTTGGTTGGTTGGTTTGTTGGTTGGTTGGTTGGTTGGTTGGTTTTTTGTTTGTTTGATTTGTTGGTTGGTAGGTTGTTTGGTTGGTTTGTTGGTTGGTTGGTTGGTTGGTTGGTTGGTTGGTTGGTTTGTTGGTTGGTTGGTTTGTCGGGTTTTTGTTTGGTTGGTTGGTTATTTTTTTTTGTTTGTTTGATTTGTTGGTTTGTTGGTTGGTTTGTTAGTTGGTTGGTTGGTTGGTTGGTTGGTTTGTTGGTTTGTCCGTTATCAGGATTACACCAAAAGTCTGCGATGGATCTGAATGGAATTTTTTGGAGGGGTGGGGTGTGGCACAATGAACAATCCATTCGATTTCTCTTTGTGTGAAGATGTAGTTCCTCCAACTATGCCTGCAGCAAATCAGCCAATCACCAGTCTGGTGGAGGAACAGGTGTTGGTCCACACTAATCAAGCTTTTATTGACATAAGACGTCACATGGAGACACTTTAAAGCTTCATTTCCTCTGTGTTTTCCTAATGCAACATAATTTGAACTGCATGAATCTCCAACATCCTGTCTTTACAACGCAGGCTTCTTGTAAGTGGAAACAAAGCATTGTTATAAGTTCCTTGTGCACTCCGCCTTTTAAACTGTTTTTCATTAGTTACTCTGCAGCATAGCTTTGCCTCGAGCAGCTCTGCTATACCTGCATCTTTAACTGCTGCACCGATTTAACATATTGAATCACCATCTGTACCGTATTTAAAGAGATCTTAACGCTCAACGTTGAGTAGAATTCTAAACAGAGAATTTGAAGGGTAGTTTCACTATTTCTGGAATAACGGACGGGTGTCCTCACTTCTCCTTCAGGCACTTTTGCATTTTTTCAGCGTTAAGGAGAGAATGAGTCGACTGAGGAGGGATGAATACTGAATGCTCAATGAAACAATGCAGTGCCTCTGTCACGTAGTCAGAGACACTGTGAGTTTGTGTTGTGTAATTCTATGTCTGTCCCTGCTTTCTCTCTTGCTGAGTCAACCAGACCTCCGAGTCCCGGGACACACACACAACCCTCGACCATCATCCTGGTCCCCAGAGAGCTGATTAGGGCGAGTGGAGTGTGCAGAGACCTGGGGAGGGATGGTGATATGTGTGTATGTGAAGTGTCCTAGGGGCCCATTGTGCTGACTAAGTCGCTGTGACAGACTTTGGGGCCACAGCTGAGGCTGTTGTCACCGTCCTGTCCTTCTGCAACACTCTGTCTCACGGCACAAAGGCAGCGTTTGATGACTTCTAGGACAAATAAAACGTACTTCTGTCTGGAATTACCGACTCATTCTAGTCAAATCTGGACAACAAACACTTAGACCTCTTTTGGTAGATGCGTAGTAGAAGTAGAAGAATGTGTAGAAGCAGCGGTGACTTCTCTTCTTCTTTGCGATAAATACATATTGCAGTTGTTTCTCTGCTTTTAGTTAAAGGGACTACTTATAACTTTCAGAATTGCTTGTTTACAGCGACACCTGTGGCCGTTAATTCAACGTAAGTCAGCGTCTGGGTCACGCTTGCTCGCTCTACATAGACGTGAAGGCACATCGCTCAAATCAGTGAGGCGACACACGTCAACTAAAAGCACAATATCACTCTATATTTCAGCTGCTTGGCAGTAATGTTAGCTGACCAGACCAAGGTCTCTCCATGAATCAATGCTGATCCTATTGTTGGCTTTTCCTGCCTCAGCGTCGGTGCCGGGGCTCTGAAGCAGGAAAAGCAGGTCGGTGACGGGGCTCCGCAGCGAGTGACGTTATTGTCTCCCGGCTGCGCCCGCAGGGAGACACCGGCACCCGGTCGGACACGACAACGTTTCGTCACAAGACACAGGAAACCTCTGTTGGTCTGGAGGAGATGCAGCATTTATTTCTGCACAAATGTCCACTGAACATTCACTAGATATTCTCAGAGCTACACTAACTCTTCTGCAGTGTGGAGTGAGTGCGTCTGAGTGAAGGCGAGCAGGCAGAGGAGGAGAGACTTCAGCATGTGTCCTGACCCGGTACATTTATACGCTTAAAAAGTTACAAACAGTTCCTTTAAAGTAGGATTAGATCATGAATCCCTAAAATGTTTTCAGTCTGGCGCCCAAAAGAGAAATGAAACCTTTTGTTTAGGGACTGAAACTAATTTCCCTTTTTTTTCAATGTAATTTTGTTTGTAAAAGTTAATCTAACTTCTGTTTCATTTGGTTTCATTTCAGTTTAGAGAGGAGACTTTTAAACATTCTCACTTCACGTTTAGTCATGAGAAGTGTTTCTCCACAACTGTTTTCAGTTTCAGCTTCCTTTGTAGGAAACTCAACTTCTTTGTTTCATTTACCCAGAATCTCCTATTAGTTCATAACAAGGTGACCTCAAGCTTTTGTTCTGTCTTTTATAGTCTTGTCATCACTGTTTCCAAGTGGAAGGCTTGGCAGTAATTTTGGTTTTGTTTTCAGATAAGTATTTTCAGAAATCCTGACAAACAGTGAATGACAAACCTTTTCATTACTGCTCTCAGGCCTGTAGAGAAAGTGCCGCTATTGTTCAAGTTCTCTCACAAAACAATTGCTGATGAAGGCAGTATTCCTTTTAAAAAAAGAAATCACATGCAAGTCAGCCTTTTCCCAATCTCAACACTACAAAGAACCCACTGCCAAACACGGAGACAGACAGCTAGGCGAGCGGTAAAGCCGGATGGTTTGCTCACCAAATTCTTGAGTATTGATGGAAAATGTTCCCCTCAGTAATTCTGCTGCCTCAGCTGCATGGTTTGGCAACAAACCTCCACTTTCCATCTGGTGAATGCATTATTAGCCACGAGCATGTAGGACGGTGGATAGGGGTGTGCAATGAGAGACAACAGAAATGACGTTGTATATGTCAGTAAGCTAAAGGATGAAGGACGTGAACTCTGTGAGGTGCAGATGAAGTTCAGTCATGGTCATATATCGTGTTTCTGCGGCGCTGAGGGAGCTTGTGTGCAGAAAGCATGCTTTTTCCTGACATTCAACAAGTAAAGTTTCATGCTCAGGCTCTAGAAAATATATATATTTAGAAGCTTGTTTCTGCATATGGACTACTTGTTTGTTCAGAGTAGATTTGACTAAAGTGCTCTCTTTTGAACCAGCAGCCTCTCTGTCTCTCTGAGAGCCAGGCAGCATGTGTGTCAAAGTGTTAACGTTGATTCGGTTTGAGATGTGACCGCTGAGTAACCTCACGGAGAGAGCAGTGTCTCCATGTCTGTGTGCTTATATGAAGAGAAAACAAATGGAAAGGAACATTTTTAATACATATATACTGTACACGTTTTGCCAAGAGTGTATTTATTTGATTTCCAATATATTCAACCCGATCTCACAGCAAGACATTACGAGGACATTCTGCGTGTCATGAGGACGCATTTAAGCCTAAACTATGGTAACGTCCACAGTTTGATCAGGTTTAGGCAACAAAAAACATTTAGTTAGGTTTAGGAAAAACAAAATAGAAAATAGCAGCAAGCACGTCTCATTTTTCGATGATATCTTAGCATATATTTTTCCACATACCATATCTATTTTTCTACATATCTTTCTTTACATTTTTCTATGATTTTTTTCTATGGCATTTTCACTGTACACTGTAAAAAGTTTTAACCGCCTTACGGCGTCTTAATTCTACTTTACATGCGATTGATTCCCTCTTTCTGGATTATTTTCTGTGCTCTTTGTTAGTGTTAGGTATTTTCAGCCCACGAGCCACTGAGCATTCATGAGGTTATATTGTACAGTTTGTAAGCATAGATTTAATTTATTTATGTCTTCCATTAATAGAGGCTATAGAAAATGTATATCAGTTATGTGTTATTGATGAGTGACCATTCTATTTTTATGGAGTGGCTTTTGCCATGTGGGCTTTAAAGATATATGATTTATATATACCTTTCATTGTATTGCTGGTTGTTTCTTTCTGTTTTGGTCACGCCTCTGTTGTTGTGAGATGACGTGTCCTGGCAGTGCATCCACACATGAATCCTATTATGTAATCATGTAGTCTCTTTCCTGATTGATGTCTGTGTTTCACCTGAATATTTAAAACTGGCATTACGTCTTGAGTGATCACGCTGACGACGGCTTATAGCTGAAACGCATTCGTTTGTTTGCCCAAAATAAACTAAAAAAGACTCTTTGTCTGTGAGTGCCTGTGATTTGTGGTTGGGCTTAAAATAAGTACATAAACTAAGTAAAATACGTATGGAAACAACGTAATATAAGAATGGAAAACACGTGACGAACGTCAATAAAGAGAACTCTGACAAAACACTGGTCTCCTGGATGAAAGTCCTGTGTTTGTTGGACCCGTATGCCTCCCCTCCCGTTCACCATCAGAAGTCAACACAGCCTACACGGCGTACAAACGACACTCCAAAAGCAAAAAAAGGCATTCTTATTGCACGCTAAATGCCTTGCGCAATATTATGTTATTTAGATGCCTTTTTCGTGTGACCAGACTGACAGTATTGTTGGACCGAGTATCAAAAACTGTCAAGTACCAAATATGAACATTACATCTGATCAGATTCCTTCTCATTCTTTGATCAGATAATTCCAGTGTTAGACTGAATTTTATTTGGCTATAGTTCTTCTTGTACATCTGCTCATCTTCAGAAAACAATTCATATTTTAGAAGCTCGGCTCCTTTTGTTAAATGATGAATGATATTTCTAAAATTGATCAAAGTAACTACAATAATTGTGTTATTGAAAACATCCAAACAAAACCCAGCTCTAACTGGAACACATAATATGAACCATGACCAAGAATGTGACCAAAATTGTATTTTTAAAGCCCCAAATCATCTATTTTGGGATGAAAATGCCCTTCTCTATGTAACAGCACTGCAGTATGTGATGCTCTTTTAGCTGGAACTGCAAAGTCTGAAGTAGTTTGGATGATCTTTTCATGTTTATGGAGGCTGCACTTTTGTTTATGGAGGCTGCATAACCTCGAACTGTAAATGGCTGTAATATCACGCTCATTTCCACCCTCCCTCCACCTCTTCACCTCTCTCTGCACACACCAGTGCAGTGATGATACACTCAAGGGAAGCCATTACTAGACTTCTTCTTCCCCTCATTATAATTTAATGCAAGCCCAGACAGATGCTCATGTTCGAGCCATCCTTTCGTCCTTATTTTCTCCTCTTGACTCGCTGAAGAGAAATACTCGTCTCTGTTATTTTCAAGGTCTTCTTTTCTTGTCTCTGTCCTTTGTCCTGTTACTGTTAGCTCCTATCTTCTTTGGTTGTGAGTAGTCTGGAGTAGTGTGGAGTAGTCTGGCTCTCAGCATCTGTTGGATTGATTCAGATGAAATGGTTCAGACATTCATGATGAATCACGATGACTTGGGTGATCATCAGATCTTTCCTCCTGTGACACATGCAGGTCAAATTCCATTTCCACGAGTCCAGCACTTCAGTTCCTGGTCAAAGTCCTGTAAACCTCAGTTGACTTATATGGTAAAGGTTTTCAATATTGCCATGTTGACTTTATGCATGTTGACATTCATGCTAAATAGGGATGCACCGATACCGAGTACCGATACGAGTACCGATACAAGTACTTATCTGTGCCAAAAGAGCCTCGTTAACAGCCAGCTGGAGGGTGTGAGAGACACACGGCAGGCTGGGGAGTCCCGCATACGAGGCGGTGCGCCGCTACCGGCTCTAGGTCGGCTTGGAAAGGCTCGGGATGAAGGTGCTTCCCGGGGCCGTGGACAAAGTGTCACCGGGGTGGACTGTCCTTAGTGCAAAGCGTCACCAGGGCGGGGCTCGGCCCACGTAAAAGGCGCCAGGGGTCTGCGGCGATGACTGCAACCCACCCGACCCGTCTTGAAACACAGACCAAGGAGTCTAACGCACGCACGAGTCAGAGGGTGCAAGCAAAACCCCGTGGCGCAATGAAAGTCATTGTCATTTGTGCGTGAGCGCGTGTGATAGGACCGTGGCCAGAGTGGAATGGATTTTGTGGGATATCTATGAACTACCTACTTTTCCCATAAGTGTAGCTACGAACTGAGTTCAGGCCGGCAGCATCCCTTTCACTCTGCAATGTTTTGCGGTTCTGACATGAGGAACAGAAAGCTTGCTTCTGTTTCTGTGCTGTGGTTCTTGTTTGAGAGAGGATGTCTGTGAGCCGGGGAACCTTTTCTTGCTGTACAAATTTGAAAAGCACACTATCGTTATGTGGTTAGCGTCCATCACGGAGCACAGCTGAGCCTCGGGCCGAACAATTCATCTTATACTGATGAAAGTTGTGACAGTGTGGAGCTGAGCCTGACCTACAGATATAGATGATTTACAACCCTCAGGACAAACTTTACATCTTCGCTCCAATATTGATGAATAATATTGAAGTCCCCTCTTCAGTCTTTCTCCATCCAACACTTCTCTGGACTGTAATGAGCATTACAGCCGTTCACACCACACTCACACTCATCTGTTACTCATCGGATCGGCGTGCACATTTCTGCATTCCCGGACCGACAGGAACAGGAGTCACCGCTGTTCCCCAACGCCCTCCGTCACTCCCCCCCTGAAACATTACCCGTAATTCTCCGTCCTCACGTCCGTCTGCCTCATTTCTTTCGCATTAAGTCACCACGTAGGTTTTCTAACTCAGTAAATCACGCTACGTTATCCGACCACGGGAATAACAATCATTGCCAGCGTACTTAATCATCCCCCCATAGTCCTCTCTGTCCCGTCCCACAATGCTCTCTGCCTTCACAGCTCTCTGTCTGTATTTACAGCGTGTCTCTTTAACCACACATATTTTTCTTTTCCCTCTGGCTATTAAATACCCGAGAGGAATCCATAACTCTCAAAGCCAGAGGATAAATATTGAATTTGTTTTGGAGGGGAACAAAGCAACGCTTCGCTTTTGAAATTGGACAAATAACATTAAGAAACACGCTACTGTCGTGTCTGGGTTTGATCACAGAGTCTATATTTACACTTTGCCCTTTACTCATTTATGCTACTAGATGTGGTTTATTACACAAGATGAATACCCCGCTCTTCTATGCAGAGAATGTGTGGTGCTCTGTAGCAACATTAAGGGAAACTTACTGCATCTGTTATAATTAACTTACATAATGCTGTTGCATAAACGGACATCTTTTGCTATAGAAACATTACAGATTATTGCGTAGAGCAGTATAACCTCCTTCTTTCTCTCTCTGTTAGTGTCTCTCCGTCTCACAGTTAAAGTGCTGACTCCTCTACTTTATCTACTTTCTCTAAATGAGCCTCTGCAGTCGGCAGCAAAGAGCTTTTTCTGGCAGGACTCCGAACATCAGCCGTCTGGTGACGCGTGTCCAAGAGGCCTGGAAGTAGAACGAGTGCAGACGTTTTATTCTCCCTTGGGGGGAAAGATGGGGCGGTTGAATCTTTAATCTTATTGCCTTGTTCTGTACTTGGACTCTCAATACTACTAATTTTCATCGGGTTGTCATGGCAACTGGTGCAATTCTTACACGCTTGGAGAGAGCCAGACTGTGAAACTGATTTAATAAACACACAAATTACTCCTCCTTTCATGATTTTAATGTCGTTAAGACGGTTAAATCCACATCCAGTGATTCGGTCTTGTTCTCAAGCACCCGTGTTCTTTTCAAAGAAGGACTCGCTGCTGCTCCACACAGTTATTCATTCTGGTTATATTTTATTTCATTACATTCAGTGACAACTTAGACGTTATCTTCAAAACGTATCCCTGTTGCTGCTGATGAAATGATTAACCCAAAAGCAACTGAGTAAGATGTGAAGCTGACCTACTTTATGGATGTACAAAACTTTGAGATATCCAAAATAATAACCTAAAAAAACCCTTCAATTTTAGGAAAGATGCCTGTGGCATGCTAGCACAGATGGGAGTGGGCATAAAAGCTATGCGTTTCCATTTGTTGCACAGATGAAGTACTGAAATATTATATTAAAATCTATCAACTGTTTTCTTTACTTGGATGAGACAGTTTGGCATTTAGTAACTCTATCTGTGTTTTGAACCTCCGCAGCCCAGTCGTACGAATAGGCAGGTGAATGACACGATAATGCGCAAGGAAAAATCATGCAATAAGAGCGGCGTTCTTTCTTTTGGCGTGTCACGTGTACACCGTATTACTCTGTACTGACCGCGATGTAAATGCATCTGTGTGAATATGCTACGCTACTGCTACAGCTAGTGACCGGCATTGGTTTGTTGGTTTGTTGTTTTGTTTGTTGGAACAATCCCGGGCGAGCCCCCGTTTGTTACATCCACTAAGTGGAACAATAAATGAACAACAAATGAACAACAAGCAAAGATTAGACAGAGTCAAAGTGGAGTGCAAAATTAAAGGTTTATTAAAGAAAACTGAAGGTTAACAAATGTGGTGGAGGTAGGGACAAAATGGTTGTGCCAAATAATCAAAATCAACAAATCAAAACCGGGCCTAACTAAATCTCTGTCTTCTTTAAACACAACATAAACAAAAGGCTGACTAAATTATCTACAAACAGCGGTTTACAAAACGTACAGGGGTTGGCAACAACCAATAAATCTAGTGTTTCTAGACATGAAAAAAACGACGTGCAAAAGGTGTAAACCGTTAGCAGGATTACTCCAAAAGTCTGCAATGGATTTGAATGAAGTTTTTTGGAGGGGTGTGGCATGATCCGGCTTCGGGATTTTTTTTTAATAACTCCGCTCAGCCTGTGCATTAACACCACAGGCTTTAAGACATGCACAGTGTAACTGATGACACGTCACCCTGCCTCTTTCCTTCTGCGTGCAGAGAGAGAGACAGAGAGAGAGAGCGGGGGTGGAGGGAGCCTGTAGATTTGCCGTTTTTTCACATTAAACAGTTGAGTTGGACCAAAGCACACTTGGTGATTGTTGGAAAGAGTAACGACGATGGTTTATCTGAGTTTTATTTTGTTTCTGTCCAGTTTGAATGAAGTGTTTTACGACGCTCTGCTACGTACAGCTGATCTCAACATCAACAAAAATACACGTGGATGATGGCGCAAGCTGCACGGAGAGGGGGGGGCAATTGTACTCAGGCAGCTTGGCGGAGGTCTGCGCTCTCCGAGTGCCATTCTAGTTTCTGTACATATTTTACTTGGTATGTGTATTTATTTTAAGCCCCACCATGATGTCTGTCCTAAACCTAACTAAGTGGTTTTGTTGCCCCCTGCTGGTACTGCACCTTCATACGCACGTTTAATATCCACACCTCCGCGAGGCAAAACGCGACACTGAGACGCCGTCCTCTGGCGGACAGGTGGGTCTATTACACACTGTGGCGTGATACCGGGATGACCTCTGACAACGTCACCTGTGGTCACATCATTAGTGCCAGGAAGTTCCAGAGTTACATTACCTCGGTGTGCAGAATACTGGGTCGGACTTTTAAATATATTCAACTTTATAGTTTTTTGGGGTCTCATCTTTTGTGCACCTTTTAGGTCACAAGTAGCTTTAGATTAGGTTGAAGGCTACATGAAGCTGATAACTTTGACTTCACTTACTGGCATAGTTGTGTTGATTCTACTCGTGTATGTTTTTTACTGTAAATCGACGAACATGCACGATAGAAGCAGAAATATGAAATGAATGTAGGCAAGTATTAACACTTAAGATGTAGTATAACTATCAACCAAACTGCAGCAGTGAGTCTCACCAAACTTTTACCTCTTGAGACTTTTTTTCCTTCTCCATGCATCTTGGAAGTAAGTGAAGATGTGAACTCTGCTTTTAACAGTCTCACATGCTAACAAGCACTGAGTGTCTCTGAACACATCTGGCGAGCCTCCAAGCGGGCTCTTCGGTATATTCTATAACATACGGGCTGCAGTTCTGCATGTACGGGAAGCGATGAAGGCATTAAGTGTGCATGAGATTGGAGCGTATACGGGTTTGTAGTACTGAACAATTTCAGCAGTGAGTTCATATACAGCTACTGTACGATGTCAGTCTCCACCCGCACTACTTAAAACAAGCTGACCTTTGTCACACTGTACTGAGTGAGTTTGTCCTCCCATTGAGTCCATCACTGGCAGTGAGATTGGTGACATATTAAAGAAGTGGAGGGACTTTATCATTGTCGCACTCAGAGTGCAAGGCTGTGGCTATTTCCTCAGGTACGTACTGCTTCCAGGAAATAGCCGCAGCCCCCTCTACTCTGAGTCGAGCAAAGTCCTTGTCTTAACTTAATATTTGAGAACCTTTGCTGCTTTTGTCGAATGGAAAACATGTTTGTAGAAAAGGACGTTTATATTAAAGAATGTGATTTCTGTATTTCAATATAGTTATCATTTAGGCACTGATAACGACAGATTTCAAATGATGCCCTGTTCCAGGCTCAGCTCTCTGTGGACACTACCAGCCAGAAGACATGACCTGTCTGACTGCGTCAGAAGCAGCTGCTGCAGGCAACATCAGCAGCGCCATCTGCAGTCTGTGTTTAGCTGCACAGCAACATGAGCTGGCAGTGAAACAGAAAACTAATTTAGATGGAAATTTTAGCTTCATTCTTGACCCCAAAATGTAACACAAGCTTTAGTTGATACTGCAATACATTTAGCACGTTTACTGCATGAAGGAGAGTCTGCAGACGGAGCTCAGTAAACGGCAGGTCTGCAGATCCTTTTGAGGTTGTGAAGTAAGTCCAGCTGGATCATCATCCAACACACACACACACATACACTCAGCATGCCATGCTCACCTGTGTGTGTGTGTGTGTGTGTGTGTGTTTTGCCCTTCAGCTGTCCTCCACCCTCCTCCATCACTATCTCTACATCATCTACAACCCCTCAGGTCAAAAACTGCTGTTTCCGAGATAACGATGGGGGGATGCTGCCCAGTTGCCATGGCGACACTCCCCATGGGGTGTGTGTGTGTGTGTGTGTGTGTGTGTGTGTGTGTGTGTGTGTGTGTGTGTGTGTGTGTGTTTGTGTGTGTGTGTGTGTGTGTGTGTGTCTGTATGTAGGGGGTGGTTTATCTTGGCAACCTCTTTTTTTTTTTAACAGCCCCCAAAGCCAACTGCTGCTCCTACATGCAGGAGGTGGACAAAATAAGAGAAACAGCAGAAATGAGACAAATCTGAAGCAGCTTTTATTCCTCAGATTCCTCTCAATACACACTACTTTACTTTTTTCGGCATCTTTTAGCCTTTAAAACAAGACTTTTCTGAAGGGAAGTTCTGTTTGTAAAGTTTACATTATCCCGTGTTTGTTGAGACTGTGTGGGTGTTTATTCAGTCCTGAGCCGTCCTGTTCCCGTAAAGTGAGATTCAACGATGTCGTCACACTTCCCTTCTCCCTGCTTCTGTTTATTTAATCTCCCAATATCTTTTTTTATAATCAGCTCTGTTCGTTGCCTCTTTGTCCTGAGAATTTGTGATTTATTTTGTGAAGTCTTGACGCGGATCAGCTTTCAGCTTAAAATAACTCTCTGGCTCTGCAGCTTCTTCCTGTTGAGACTCCTGCTGTTCTAATGGACAGGGAGAGATAAAAAAGAAAAGGATCTAGTGTGCTTCATGTGTGTTTGTGTGCAGCAGTATTAAATGTGATTTTTGTTTTTTGTGAGTGTGTGATAGACTGCAAAGAAAGAAGGATGGCGGAGAATATAAAAGTATAATCGATAGGGCTGCCCCCTCTTAGTAGATTAGTCGACTAATCAGTCGTTTTGGTCTTTAGTCGACCAAGGTTTCTTTAGTGCAGGGGTCAGCAACCTTTACTATCAAAAGAGACATTTTAGGCAAAACAAAATCTGTCTGGAGCCGCAAAACATTATACAGTTTATAGTCTAAGTATATAGTATATCAGTCTAATGCAGTGAGGGTCCAAGTGCAAATGTACTACGGAGTATTAGGGCCACATTGAGGGGAAAAACATCTGAGATTTACAGAATAAAGTCATAACTTTGCGAGAAAAAAGGTTGTAATATTATGAGAATAAAGTCAGAACTTTGCAAGAAAAAAAGTCGTAATATTACGAGAATAAAGTCATAACTTTACGAGAAAAAAAGAAAATGACACGTAAAATTACTTTTTTTCTAGTAAACTTCTGACTTTATTCTCGTAATCTCAGATTTATTTTTTTCCTCAATGTGTCCCTAATACTCCGTCGTACCGTCGTACCGTAGACCTACAACAATGAGAAATAAAAATGAAAATGTAAACAAAAAACAGTTATTTATGAGCAAATCTCCGGTAAACACCTGATCTAAAGTGGTGCTTTTGAGTGATTCTTTGTGTGAGAAACTCAGTTTTATAGATCTGTCGATTAAATCAATCAATTAATTAACAAAATGGTGCGAGTGTTAGTTGACTAGGAAGTTCTTTTGGTTAGGACAGCCCTGCTGTTTAGTTGATCTGTTTAATTTCAGCTAAGATGAGTCTGTCTACAATGATCTTGATTTAGTCCAGACAGAGAACAAATTGTCTCTTTATCTCTGTGAACGTTGCTGCGATTATGTAATTTTCCTCTCAGAGCTTTTCTCCGTGTCGTTCTGTATATTAGTGCCGCTGCTCTTTAATTATAACACCGTGTTCTGGTGTAGGTGAAGGCGCACTATATCAGAGCTCCACTGACTAATAAATGCAAAATAAATGTTCACGTAACATCTCTGTCTTTGACACTAGCTGCACAGAAACCTGAACAAGGATAATAAAATCAGTTATGTGAAAGTCACTGCTAGTTCACATAGTACACACACACACACACACACACAACCTCCTACGGTAAAGTGCAGATTAGAGAGGAGAGCTGTTGTGCCGCCTCCAGTTGAAAGCACTACTGTGATTCTTCTGCACATCAAAGGCAGCGTGGGCACACACACACACACACACATACGCACACTATACTATATATACTGTATGTTTCCCATAGGGGTTTCAGTCGGGTCAAGATATGATGACTGTGAAGGCCACAGATTCACATCATTTCCATACTCATTGAACCGTTCAGTGAGCCCTTGTGACCTCCTCTATATACTCTATAGATGTACGTGTGGATGCTTCAGGGCTGCCATTCTTTATTGGAAATTCAAGCTTCTGTTTAAAGCTTCAGTAGGCAGAATGTTTATGGCATCATTGGGCAAACATCCCATAATAACCTTTCATCATATTGTAATTCAAGTGTTCTGAGAGATAACTAGACTTCTGCTCCTCCTCATGGCTGTTTTCAGGCTTTAGAACATCTAGCCCGTGACGGGAGACTTTGACCAATCACAGGTCATTTCATTGAGAGAGAGCGTTCCTATTGGCTGTGCTCCGGTCATGTGACCAGAACTTGGGGTTCCTTCACCAGATTTCACAATGGCGGCGGCGTCACAAACTTTCTCATTTTCCAGCTAAACCGTGCTACAAGATGATTGTGAGAACATCTGAGGAGAGAAATAGACATTAACGTAACAGAATATTGATTCATATTTGATCAGCGCTGCCTAGTTTGACCGTTTGGTCGGAGTTCAGAGTGATTGATAGCCGGCTCTCATAGACGGCAGCTGGACAGCAGACCTCAGATCAGCTCTTACTGCTTGTTTTCCTCTGGCCTGTGAAATTTTGTTAGGAGCACCGGAGGACACAGAGGAACATGATTTTTTTCAGGTTACCTGTTTCGTGTTCTACTGTCACCATATAGCGACCGTTAATATATTTCTCCATTCTCGCCTACTAATTGTAACATCTTGGTCGCCTAAAAATGACTTATTCAGTGTTCAGTTGTACTTGGCTCCACCCTCTCGTGTCACTTCTGGTTGCAAAAATACAAGATGGCGACTGCCAACAAAACAAGATGGCGACCGTCAAAAACCAAGATGGCGACTGCCAAAAAAACCAAGATGGCGAGTGCCCATAAACCAAGATGACGACGGCCAAAAACCAAGATGGCATCCGCCGAAAGAAAGATGGCGGCTGCCAAAAACCAAATGGCGACGTTCAAAAAGCAAGATGGCGACGGACAAAAATTCAAGATGGCGACAGACAAAACCACGATGGCGACGGCCAAAATGCTGAATTCGAGGCTTCTAAACGTCAGTCCACAAACCAATGTGTGACGTCGCGGTGACCTTGTCCACTTCTTATATACAGTCTACGTTTTATACACTGAATTTGTGGCTCTATATTTAACCCCCGGTTTCTTCCGTTGCTCCGTTGTCGGACCGGAGGCGTCTCTATAACTTATAACTCATAT
>CAKAOI010051832.1:14980-30212 GCA_916701655.1 Sebastiscus albofasciatus
GTTCTGAGAGATAACTAGACTTCTGCTCCTCCTCATGGCTGTTTTCAGGCTTTAGAACATCTAGCCCGTGACGGGAGACTTTGACCAATCACAGGTCATTTCATTGAGAGAGAGCGTTCCTATTGGCTGTGCTCCGGTCATGTGACCAGAACTTGGGGTTCCTTCACCAGATTTCACAATGGCGGCGGCGTCACAAACTTTCTCATTTTCCAGCTAAACCGTGCTACAAGATGATTGTGAGAACATCTGAGGAGAGAAATAGACATTAATGTAACAGAATATTGATTCATATTTGATCAGCGCTGCCTAGTTTGACCGTTTGGTCGGAGTTCAGAGTGATTGACAGCCGGCTCTCATAGGCGGCAGCTGGACAGCAGACCTCAGATCAGCTCTTACTGCTTGTTTTCCTCCGGTCTGTGAAATTTTGTTAGGAGCACCGGAGGACACAGAGGAACATGATTTTTTTCATGTTACCTGTTTCGTGTTCTACTGTCACCATATAGCAACCGTTAATATATTTCTCCATTCTCGCCTACTAATTGTAACATCTTGGTCGCCTAAAAATGACTTATTCAGTGTTCGGTTGTACTTGGCTCCACCCTCTCGTGTCACTTCTGGTTGCAAAAATACAAGATGGCGACTGCCAAAAAAAACCAAGATGGCGACGGCCAAAAAAACAAGATGGCGATGGCCAAAAACCAAGATGGCGACTGCCAAAAAACCAAGATGGCGACAGACAAAAACCAAGATGGCGACCGTCAAAAACCAAGATGGCGAGTGCCCATAAACCAAGATGGCGACGGCCAAAAACCAAGATGGCGTCCGCCAAAAGAAAGATGGCGACTGCCAAAAACCAAGATGGCGAGTGCCCGAAAACCAAGATAGCGACTGCCAAAAAACCAAGATGGCGACTGCCAAAAAAACCAAGATGGCGAGTGCCCATAAACCAAGATGACGACGGCCAAAAACCAAGATGGCGTCCGCCGAAAGAAAGATGGCGACTGTCAAAAACCAAGATGGCGACGTTCAAAAAGCAAGATGGCGACAGACAAAACCACGATGGCGACGGCCAAAATGCTGAATTCGAGGCTTCTAAACGTCAGTCCACAAACCAATGTGTGACGTCGCGGTGACCTTGTCCACTTCTTATATACAGTCTACGTTTTATACACTGAATTTGTGGCTCTATATTTAACCCCCGGTTTCTTCCGTTGCTCCGTTGTCGGACCGGAGGCGTCTCTATAACTTATAACTCATATAGTTTTGGGGAAGTTAATCAAACCCCTGCTGATGCTGTTGTTTTTCTCGTGTCTCTGTCTTCTGGTATCATTAGCTTGTCACTCCAGTTAGGCGGGTTATTTAATGACGGCGTGGGTTTGTGTTCAAATTAGCTCAAAACTGATGACGACTAAAAAGTGTCTTGTCTTCTTGAAAACGTTCTCTCATAGTTCTTTATATGAAGAGATGAAGCGGTGTAAAGTAAAGGAGAAGAGCTCATTGATTACGTCCTCCACACGTGTGATTAGTTGATTAATTGAGTCCTCTTCCATCCCTCGTTATTCCTCTAATCTTTTATCCTGCTGCTTCCTCCTCCTCTTCCTCCTACTCATCCTCTCTGCCTCTTCTCTCCTTCTTTTCTTTTCCTCTCCTCCATCCTTTTCCTCACTCCGACTTCTTCTCTCCCATCATCTTCTTCATTTCCCTCCTCATCCTCTTTCTACTCATCTCATTTCTCCCTCTCTTCTTCTCGTTTTTCTTCCTCTTTTATTCGCCTCATCTTCCTTCCTCTCTTCCTCCCCTTACATGCCCAGCTGCGCACACACACACTGAGCTGTTTCTAGGTCATGGGGGCTTTATATGAATAATAAACAGCTGTCTGCTTTAAAGAGAATTATTTATAGCGCATCGAGAGAGAGAGAGAGAGTCTCACTCACACTCTCTCTCTCTCTGTCTTAAACGCTTGCTCTCTTTCTTTACTCCTCCATTCTCTTTTACACGCTGTTGTCTTTATCTGTCATCTTATTATTTCCTGACTCTTTGTTTTCATCTATAATCCGCCCTTCAACCTTTTCCTTTCCTGCGCTGCCTCCATGAATTTGCTTTGTATTGTTGTGCTGCTGCTGCTGCTGTAACTGTCACTATAATAATAGAGGTAGTAGTAGTAATAGTACTAGTAATAGTACTCACTGTCAGGAGCTGAGACCTAGATATGTTTCATTGTGGGATGTTCAAAGCCCGGTGTCTCTTCGGGAGATGCATTCATTTTGGATGATCTAGTAACGTGTCTCTGCGTTGTTGTCTTCACTTCTGTGCTCATCAGTCACCGCTTAAGTGCTGTTCCTATTTAAAATCTGCATGTAAACATATGCATGCATATAAAAGTACGGTCCAAAATGTCCTTTGTCAGCTGACTAAAGCCCTGATCAGAAAGAGTGCGTTTAAGCATCCTGGGGCGGCTTTTTTGTAATCGTGTTCATGATGAGAATGAAGCGTTTTGCGCGCTGCTTTTGCGTTGCTGAGCGCCTCATGTTTTTATAGGAGTTTACAGGAGAAAAAAATTCAACTCAGAGCGGAAACGCACCTTTTGCCTCCTTGCTGTGTCCAGTTCAGATCATGGTAAACTCATGTAGCTCCGGGTATATCCAGCAAAAGTCACCACAATGAGACGAAAAAGGTATAATGTCAGGCGCTTTTCCGCTCTGAGTCTAAGTTTTTTTCAACTCGAGGCGTTCAGGGCAAAAACGCGAGATGCATAGAGTGGAAAAACATGTGAAATGCATGCTGGGATGCTTGTCTAAAGCCCTGATCAGCATTTTGCATCAGTCAGAGGCGATTGCAGACACCAGTGAGACTCACAGCTGTCATCATTTTCACACTATAAACTGCCAATGTGTCACCGATTTCACTGTACATTTTTATTTGATTTGGAATATGTAGTCAATTCAATCAAAATAACACCTACTTGAACATTTTCTCTGATTCGTTAGGAGACGTGAGGACCGGCGAGCACCCCAGCTCATTAGATAACTGTCGTTTCACATAGTAGTTTACAGATAAAGATGTATTGTTTTCTTCGGCTCCAGGTGAACGAAACCTCATTGATTTTTTTGTCCATTTTGGGGGTTACAGAGCAACACGCAACAATATTCACCCTCTTTTTAGCTCTAGTTTGGTCTCCACCAGCTGGTTATTTAGCTGTTAAATGCTCCACTTGATCCACCAGCTATAGTCGCTAACTTCGCCGGTCAGCCAGTTGGTGCTGAGCAGATAGTTCACAGCAGGTTTTTGCTGACATCAGCTGCCTGTGGCTGAGCTGACTGACAGTGAAAAAGAGGATGCATAAATGGAGCTGATTGGAGAAGAGGAGATTTGGGTGATGAAATACACAGTCTGGCAGCATAAACAGACAGAGAGACAGAGAGAGAGAGAAAAAGGGGTTTTGGAAGCAGAGCGTGACTCGGCAGAATCAGACAGGATGGAGGGAGAGGAGATGAGGTCAGCAGAAAGTCAGACGGTGGCCAGACTAAAGCTTCAGGCTCAAACAGCATGAGGTCATCTGGACTGGTAATACCCGACACACACGGACATAGAGGCAAATGGACGTCTGCAACGGTGCATGTAGCTGTGAAAAAAACAACATACAAGCATCCAGTTTAGGGCCACTTTGAGGATAAAAAATAAATCTCAGATTTCGATAATAAAGTCATAATATTACAAGAAAAAAGTCTTAATATAATAATTTCTTGTAAATATATGACTTTAAATCTCAGATGTTTCAATGTGGCCTTAATAGAAGAGCACCACTTTTTTTTTTTAAATTACAGTTATTGACTATATTTGACATCTTCAAACCTGTACTTGTACCTGTATTTGTCTTTAAGGCGAGATATATGGATGCAGATTAACCTAATAGTTTTAGATATTATTTTCAACTCTCAATTCCATAATTAATATTACGTTTTTTTATTGTAAAGTTATGACTTTATTCTCGTAATATTATAACTTTATTGTGTAAATCTCAGATGTTGTTTCCCTCAATGTGGCCCTAATACTCCGTAGTACATTGTCTCTTTGGCCCTCACTGCATTAGACTTATATACTATATACTTAGACTATAAACTGTGTTACCTTCATCACAATGATCACATGTTTTGCAGCTCCAGACAGATTATTATTATTTATTTTTTTTTGCCTCAAATGTCTGTTTTGATAGTAAAGGTTGCTGAGCCCTGGTATAGATGCATGATCTGTAAGCATGTAGTGGTTAGAGGCAAATTGCAATGCATATACATCTTTAAACATCTGAAAAGAAACTGGCAGCTACAGCTGTCAGGTAAATATAGTGGAGTAAAAAGTACAGTATGTACCTCTGAAATGTAGTGTGGGTGTAAAGTGGCAGCAAATGGAAATACTCAGGTAGTACAAGTACCTCAAAATTGCACAGAACGAAAGTAAAGAAATGGCATGCAGCATGTGTTTAAATGATGGATCGTCTGGAGGGTGAGGTGGAGTTTAAGAGGATAAAAACATGTCAGTGCTTCCAGTTATTAAATATGAATAAAAGGTATTCACTGTAATGCCGACCGACTCTCCATCAAATCAGGAGAAGTTGTAGAAACTGAAAACCAACAGGAGGAGAAATAGATTTTTCTACATATTAAATTCATTCTCGGATTGAGGTTTTGAGAAATTACCCTTTAATCCATCAGGATTATAAACTGGAAAGCTGCGCACTGTAGATTATTGAAGATTATATTTAAAAAAAACTCTTCACCAAACTCTCAATCAGCACAAAAGCTCAGGGATTGGATATTGAGTTAGTGTTTCTGTGTGTCATTCAAGTGTGAGTGCACTTTATGTTTCTACAAGACTATCCTCAGCAGATTAACTCTGGTTTACAGCATCTGTTTAAACATTATCTGCAAACAATGATTAGCCTAATTCATTAATTTACCCTTAACAAGCGCCCCTTTACTGCATAAAGGACATTCCCCCAAAATAAAACGGCTCCTGTTCTGGACAATTAACAGTTAGTGTATGACAGGGGTCAGCAACCTTTACTATCAAAAGAGCCACTTCAGGCAAAAACAAACAAACAATAATCTGTCTGGAGACGCAAAACATGTGATCATTGTGATGAAGGTAACACAGTTTATAGTCTAATTATAGCGTATATCAGTCTAATGCAGTGAGGGCCAAAGAGACAATGTACTACGGAGTATTGGGGCCACATTGAGGGAAAAAACATCTGAGATTTACAGAATAAAGTCATAAAATACAGAGAATAAAGTCATAACTTTCCGAGAAAAAAAGTAGTAATATTACGAAAATAACGTCATAACTTTACGAGAAAGAAAGTCGTAATATTACAAAAATAAAGTCATAACTTTACGAGAATAAAGTCATAACTTTACGACAAAAAAAAGAAAATAACGTGAAATTTCTACTTTATAATATTATGACTTTATTCTTGATCATTCGATCATCTATAATAATTATCCAATACTAAAACTATACATCACTAACATAAATATACCAAACTAGTTCTTTTACTTTTGATACTTTATAGTTTTGTTGACAATACTTCTGTACCTTTACTTGTAATGTAATATTTATGTGGTGTGGTATTGCTTCTTTTTTATATTTCTTGGACGCTAGCTGTCAATGTGTGTATAAAATGGTGCACAAAATATCTTGGATTATGGGTGAAAAGTGAGTGTTATAAAATAAAGTGTAGCTTAGCCTAAATACAGCTGAAGCTGACAAGATTGAGTTTAGACAGATGAAAGTTTGAGATCTCCTAGAATGTCCGTATATGAATTCTAAACCCTTTTAGATTTCATCAGCAACACTCAGGTCAAACTTTACATTTTGACCCAACTGGTGGTGAAGATGTAAGAATCCTTAGACAGCTTCACAAGACACATATATATACGGTAGATAGCATGGCTAACAGACTTGCTGTTTTGTTGTAATAACTTCATTTTGACCTGCAGGTTAATGGATTTGACGGCCGGTGCGTAACAGGAGGTCAAACTGTTTAAATCTGTAATCTCTGTCACCTTCATTTAACCTCAGCCAAAGAGGTCAGAGGTCTGTGTGTGTGGGCATGCATATAATTGATTTTATATAATGCAGTGGGTTTGCCTGCATGTATATACTGTGTGGTTGTGAGTGTTTCTTCCGCTGTGCTGGAAAAAGAGAGTCACAGAGGTCAAACTGAGAGAGAACAGAGTGTTTGGTCTTGTTCTTTTATATTTGTGCAGACGAAAGTTTAACCCGGAAAGTGAGGACATTTTGTTCTTCGTCACAGCGATGTCTGAGGATTTTGACTTGGTATTGGGTTAGTTTGTGAAAGTTAGAATCTATGGCCCCGACCATGACTCTGAAATATCAGTAAGTTAGAATCTATGGCCCCGACCACGGCTCTGAAATATCAGTAAGTTAGAATCTATGGCCCTGACCACGGCTCTGAAATATCAGTAAGTTAGAATCTATGGCCCCGACCACGGCTCTGAAATATCAGTAAGTTAGAATCTATGGCCCCGACCACGACTCTGAAATATCAGTAAGTTAGAATCTATGGCCCCGACCACGGCTCTGAAATATCAGTACGTTAGAATCTGTGGACTCGACCATGGCTCTGAAATATCAGTAAGTTAGAATCTATGGCCCCGACCATGGTTCTGAAATATCAGTAAGTTAGAATCTATGGCCCCGACCACGGCTCTGTAGCCTAACTGCTGTGTATTGATAAATCCGTGGCGCTCTCCGTGGTGCTGAAGTAGCAGACAGATTCATAATTGCAGCTTTTTCTCCCGAGTCCTGCCCTTCTTCAGTTTCGTTTTGGATCTATAATGTTCTCTAGATTCTCTATTTGCTAGTCGACGGTGAACGAAATGAACCGGGTCCGTTCCTCATATTAGAAATCACCAAGTTGCCCAGAGGGACGACTGGGGGAATGCATTATGCCAATGAATGTCCTGAGTGGGAAGAAAAAGTGTGTGTTTGTTGAGGATGTGAGCACTTTTCTAATCCAGGCTGAGTTCCCACAGTCATTAATCAAACCAAGTAATCTACTTTACACACACACACACACACACACACACACACACACACACCTCCTTGGCTACTTCTGTCAGCCGTCTTTGTGTCTCCATCCTGGTACAGAAATGTCGTCTGAGCTCCACATTTTTTATTTCTAATAGCCTGAGGCTGTGGATGAGCAACATGATGTGATTGTTAGGGTTCAAGACTAAAAGTCATTTCCATACCAAGTCCAAGACAACATTAAGTTTCTTTTGAGGTACTTTAAACTCTCTACAGGACTCCCTTTGAGGTACTGTAAACTCTCTACAGGACTCCCTTTGAGGTACTGTAGACTCTCTACGGGACTCCTTTTGAGGTACTGTAAACTCTCTACGGGACTCCTTTTGAGGTGCTGTAAACTCTCTACAGGACTCCTTTTGAGGTACTGTAAACTCTCTACGGGACTCCTTTTGAGGTGCTGTAAACTCTCTACAGGACTCCCTTTGAGGTACTGTAAACTCTCTACGGGACTCCCTTTGAGGTACTGTAGACTCTCTACGGGACTCCTTTTGAGGTATTGTAAACTCTCTACGGGACTCCTTTTGAGGTACTGTAAACTCTCTATGGGACTCCTTTTGAGGTACTGTAAACTCTCTACAGGACTCTCTTTGAGGTACTGTAAACTCTCTACGGGACTCCTTTTGAGGTACTGTAAACTCTCTACGGGACTCCTTTTGAGGTACTGTAAACTCTCTACGGGACTTCTTTTGAGGTACTGTAAACTCTCTACGGGACTTCTTTTGAGGTACTGTAAACTCTCTACGGGACTCCTTTTGAGGTACTGTAAACTCTCTACGGGACTCCTTTTGAGGTACTGTAAACTCTCTACGGGACTCCTTTTGAGGTACTGTAAACTCTCTACGGGACTCCTTTTGAGGTACTGTAAACTCTCTACGGGACTCCTTTTGAGGTACTGTAAACTCTCTACGGGACTCCCAAACTGTCAGTGCATCATGACGGGATATAGCGCCGTTATTAACCCTCCTGATTTCTTCCCGGCAACTATGCAACTTTTATCTTCCCGGGTCAAAATGTACCCAATCCGGTTTGACTGTTTATAAACCATACAGTATATATTATCACCCAATTCTGTGTTACACCTTTTTGGCCGACTTCATTCCAACTCATTGCCACAAGTTTTACACTATTTTTGGAGAATTTAAGGTTAATAAACCTCATTTAGGTGAAATTCTACCTAATTTTTTATTTTGAAATTCTGAATTATTTTGACTATAGTTATGTATCAGTACATGTAGATGTAACAGTTTAGTTAGACTATTGTTTTGAAACCATTTAAATGTTTTTTTAATGGCAGCACATAATGACACCTGTGGTCCTCAAAAATTGACTCGGGTAGGACCACAGATGCTATAAATTAGAATAAAACACCCATAATTCAACGAACATAGTGGTCATTAATTGTTTTTGCAAAGACCATAGTAGGGAACCACCCATGTTATTTTGGGGCAATTAGATGAAAGAAATCCATATTTATGACATAGTGAAGTTTGTAAACAGGTCAGATTTGACCCGAGGACAACAGGAGGGGGTGAAAGTAGTGAATGTGTCACACAGCCTCTAATACACCCTCCTATAATAATACATCTTTTATCTAATCCCACCCAATGCCCAAGTGTGCCACAGGTAGACTGCTGAGTCTAAACCTGAGGAGTCGGCCCGTCTGTGTTGAGCCATCCGTCTGTTTAGTGGTTGTTTGGTTGTCACCGATGTACATATCCGTGCACGCCTCACTGCACTGGACTGCACACACCATGTTGCTTTGCTTGTGTTTGGGTGTGTGATCCTTCGGGTGGACCAGTTTCTGTCTGAGGGTGTTTTCGCTCCTTTTCTTGAGCCTGTGTACTTGTTGGTATGTTTATCTGCTCAGTGGTGCAGGTTTCTGATAACTCCAAGCTCAAAGTAGCGCTGTAAAGCATCACAGAGCTGCTCCAAGTCTTGTTCCTTAAAAACATCACTCAGATTATTAATTATTTGACCAATTGTTATTCAAAGTTTGTAAGAAAAAGTACAATATATTTGTGTTATTTAAGTGTAAAGTCATCCGATTTGTGACTCAAGTCCAGATCTCTGCTTGAACAACTGCCTTAATAAATGTAAATACTGTAACACTCATAAAGGTGAACTTTCTCTCTCTCTCTTTCTAACAGGGCCTTGTACACATATGAGGATGACAGCAATGATTTGACGCTGGCATCATCAGGAGGTACGTTCATGCTTTTTTTTGTCATCAATTTAATCTCTCCCAAATGTGACATCTTGCTGTTCTCATTCTCTTTATGTCCTGATGAACACGGCCGCCTTTAAGCATGTTCACTTCATGTGAGGAGGAGGAGGTGGAGGAGGTGGTGGTTGTAATTTGCTGCGGCTGTAGCTCTTGATGAGCTCTGCAGGTTCTGCTGTTGCTTTGGGGGGTGAAATGATCATGTTCTTTCTTTTGTCTCCTGATTGTTTCTGAGCCATCAGAGAGCTGGATTCATTATTACCAGTTAATGACGCGCTGCTTGATCATTAGCAGTTTAATGAGACTCCTCCGGTATGTGATGCACACACACGGACACACATAGAGTATAAGAGGGTCCTTCTTCCCTTTTAATGATATCATTGCATCGTGGTATTTGGGAATTAGCAAATATACATATGGACATAACCCTTCTACCCTTCTATTCAGCCAAATGCATCACATAATTCATAAACTTAATGTAGTAGCTCACATGATGATAATACCTCAAATAAAGATATTTGTCTGAGCGGTTAGAGCAGGGGTCAGCAACCGTTACTATCAAAAGAAACATTTTATACAAAAAAAATAAATAAATCTGACTGGAGCCGCAAAACATTGTTATGAAGGTAACACAGTTTATAGTCTAAGTGTATAGTATACAAGTCTAATGCAGTGAGGGCCAAAGAGACAATGTACTACGGAGTATTAGGGCCACATTGAGGGAAAAAACATCTGAGATTTACAGAATAAAGTCATAATATTACGAGAATAAAGTCCTAACTTAACGAGAAAAAAAAGTTGTAATATTACTAGAATAAAGTCCTAACTTAACGAGAAAAAAAGTTGTAATATTATGAGAATAAAGTCGTAACTTTACGAGAAAAAAAGTCATAATATTACGAGAATAAAGTCGTGACTTTACGAGAAATAAAGTCGTAATATTACGAAAATAAAGTCATAACTTTACGATAAAAATGTCATAATATTACGAGAATAAAGTCATAACTTTACGAGAAAAAAAGTCATATTACGAGAATGTAGTCGAAACTTTACGATAAAAAAGTCATAATATAACGAGAATAAAGTCATAACTTTACAATAAAAAAAAGAAAATAACACGTGAAATTTAATATTATTTATGGAATTGAGAGTTGAAAATAATATCTAAAACTATTAGGTTAATCTGCATCCATATAACTCACCTTAAAGACAAATGTACAGGTTTGAAGAGGTAAAATATTGTAAATAACTGTAAATTAAAAAAAGAAAAAGTGGTGTTTTTGTTGTAGCAGCATTTGAAAAAGTTGCTAATCTAATAAACTGTTTCTGTAATGGCAATATTTTGTTCAGATAAGTTGGAAAAGTACTTGCCCAAACAATATTACAGTAAGTTAAATATGGATAAGTGAGAGCCACACACAGTCAGAAAGTCGCCTACTGAGAGACAAACTTGTTGGTTTTGGTCTCTATAGTAACGCCAGCCTGACACACATCTTCAGTAACGTGGTAGCCTAGATGTTGTTCAAGAGCCGGATGTGTCTCGTGGTTTTTACTTTGATGTGATTTTGATGAGGACCACGGCTTATTCTGTGAGTCTAATGTAATCATCAACGCAGAATTCCTGAATATGAAAAATATCACATGAGAGGAATAAACTGGAGCTACTACAGTGAAGAGCCGGCTGCATCACTAATGCTGGAGAGCTGCATGATGAAGAGCCACTTCTGCCAGCAGTGGTCTTCTAGTTTCCTTCATGTCGGGTGGCTTTTCCTGAGAGAGATGTGAATATTTCAGCAGAGACGGAGAAGAAAACGCAGCCTGCTCATGTGCACTGTAAACCTCGGAGGGATCCTCCTCACGTCTCACAACCAGCAGAGCACACAGTCATGTTGGTGTGTTTGTGTGTGTGTGCTGTTTACAAATGTGTGCGTAGACGTCGCAGACATCTGAAGATACGCTGAGATACACAGAGAACATAATCTGATGCATAAAAACGAGCAGCCTGGAGCACATCGCTGCTGATCTGACATATTCTCATCCTTAGTGGAGCATTTAGGGGGATCTATTGGTAGAAATGGAGTATAATATTTATAAGTATGTTTTCTTTAGTGTATAATCACCTGAAAATAGGAATCATTGTGTTTTCATTAGCTTAGAACAGAGGTCTGCAACCTGCGTCTCTTCAGCTCCTCTCCAGCGGCTCCCTGTGGATTTATAAACATGGAAATGAATAACTGTTTTTTGTTTACATTTTCATTTTTATTTATCATTGTTTATCAGGAAAAATAATTAATCTGAGATTTTTAGAATAAAGTCATAATATTATAAATATATTATTATATATATTATAATAAAATATATAATATTTTACGTGTTATTTTATTTTTTCTCGTAAAGTTCTGACTTTATTCTCGTAATATTACGACTTTTTTTCTCGTAATGTAAATATTTTATATTTGTGACATCACAAATCAGTCAGAAATCCTAACGGCTTGTTTCAAACGTACAATTTCTGAATACAGGTTGTGTGTATTTCTCAGTATTTTGAGTGTTTTGATAGTTTAACAGTATTTATAAAGCACTTAAACCTGCTTTATAATATAAAAGAAACATGAAAATCTCACTTTTTTACAATATGGGACCTTTAATGTCATAAAGTTTGATAGTAGAATAAGTAAAAGTAGCAATACAAATATGTAAAAACACTATTATAAGTAAAGGTAATGCATTAAAAAAAAAAGTGAAAGTTCAGAAAAAAAAAAATCTAGGCTTACTTAAAATATAAGTAAAAGTGAGTTTTTATTATTTTATATACGGTATTATAGGATAATATTATCATATTATCATAAATATGAAAGAAGCATTTTAATGTTATATATCTGGTTTAGAGAGCTTTATATAGCTCTAACTCTGAGGCATTGTAATCTGTCTATCTGCAAAATAACCACTAACTATGGCTGTCAAATAAATATAGTGGATTTAAAAATAGCATAACGTGGAAATATAGTCAAGTAGATTTCAGGTACCTATAAATTGTACAAATAATAATAGTTTTAGTTTCTTTACGAAGACCTCCTGTTGGTTTTTCACAAATAAGTGGTGTTACGGTAACCTAACTAATTTAAAAGGCGATAACTCTGAGTCTGATCCACTTTAAATGTTTTTTGCAATTCCCCCCTGTACAAAGCTTTAATGTTCCCGGAGCGGATTTGTGTGTTTCTGATGATCTACGTGTTCAGATTCAAAGGTTACAGGTTCAAAACAATAATGCATTTAGAGGATTGTGTGTTTTTTTGGCTTTATTTCATAAGTTGATTAATTTGTTAATCTTTTTACCAGTTTGTGTATTTCCTCCCTGATGTGGAGGACGGTGTAACAGAAGCATTAATGCGGCCTCTTGTTCTTGTTCTCTTGTTCTGTGGTGCAGGCGGCGGCCTGGCAGAGATCACGCTGACCTTTGACAGCGCCAGGGTGATGTACGGCTTCTGCAGCCTGAAGGAGCCCACCGCCGCTCTGCCACGATACATCCTCATCAACTGGGTGAGTCGCCGGGTCAAACACCCCAGGCAACGCACGCACGCACGCACGCACGCACGCACGCACGCACGCACGCACGCACTGAAGAGAAGATCAGAGTCATTAAGGGTCGCAGCACATTTTTAATTTAACCGACCTGAATCCAGGTTCTGCCACATCAGCAGCTCTGTGATTGGATGATGTCACTTTTCTTACCTGCAGTTCAGAGCTGCAGATGTGCAGTACTCAGTATCCACTTTATTAGGTACACCTGTACAGTCTAACGCAGGGGTCAGCAACCTTTACTATCAGAAGAAACATTTTAGGCAAAAGGAGTGAAAACATGTGATCATTGTGATGAAGGTAACACAGTTTATAGTCTAAGTATATAGTATATAAGTCTAATGCAGTGAGGGACAAAGAGACAATGAACTACAGAGTATTAGGGCCACATTGAGGAAAAAAACATCTGAGATTTACAGAATAAAGTCAGAATATTACAAGAAAAATAGTCGTAATTTAACGAGAATAAAGTCATAACTTTACGGGAAAGAAAAGAAAATAACATAAAATTATTACTGTATAATATTATGACTTTATTCTCGTAATATTACGACTTTTTGTCTCGTAAAGTTATGACTTTATTCTGTAAATCTCAGATGTTTTTTCCCTCAATATCATGAGAATAAAGTCAAAGGTTTACGAGAAAAAAAAGTCGTAATATTACAATAATAAAGTCAGAAGTTTAAAAGAAAAAAGTTGTAGTATTATAAAGTAGTAATTATACGTGTTATTTTCTTTTTTTCTCGTGGTATTCTGACTTTATTTTGTAAATCTCAGAGGTTTTTCCCCTCAATGTGGCCCTAATACTCCGTAGTACATCGTCTCTTTGGCCCTCACTGCATTAGACTGATATACTATATACTTAGACTATAAACTGAGTTACCTTCATCACAATGATCAAATGTTTTGCGGCTCCAGACAGATTTGGCTCAGTGTTCCTGACAGTTTCATGGATTAGTGTTTGAGCACAGACGGCGTCTTCACAGTGTATCCTGTGTTGGTTTTCATAAGAGAACAGATGTGGCTGTGAGGTTGAACTTCCAGTTTAACAGAGAAGGAAACAGTAGAGCTGAGTCACCACACATGTAACAGAGCCAGAAAAAAAAAACGTGTCCACCAATTAATTCATGATGAAAAGGAAAATGTAACAGGAAGATATTAATAATTTGTGATATTGGAGCTCATTTTTATCGCTGCGAGAGTCTCCAACAGAGTGTGTTAATACCATTTAAACACAGTCTGAGTTCATCTGAGAGCCTGAAGATGAATGTTTTACTTTCTGAACCTGACAACAGCAGCAGCGCCCGGAGCGAGTGCATCTACATAATGACAGAGTGCAGAGAGGAGGTAGAGAGAGATGTAGAGAAAGAGAGAGGAGTGAAAAGAGAAGCAGAGAGGTGGAATTAAACAACCTGCTCTCCTAGAAATTAAGTTTATTTACTAATTTGTTTTGCCAATTACGTTTGGAGGGAAACGTAATTACTGTCTGGATTATGTTCACTAGCAATCATTTTTTAAGTAACAGTAACTTTTGTACCACATGCCGGCTCTGTATCCTCTACATCATGTTTGTATTCTGCAAATTTGCAAATATAGTAATGCAAATGTTGTTATTAACATATCTGGCAAGTCTCAAAACATAATTTGCTGATAAAATGTGTAGTCATGCGTCTGTTGCTATGAGCGGAAACCGTAAGAAAAACTAATGAAATGTGTTGTCGCTAAAGATTTAGTGTCAGATACGTTAAAACGTTTCATCAGTATGTTGATAAAGAACGTCGGGGTGGCATTTTGTTTCCTTTAAAGGTTCTGTTTGTAAGAATCAGAAATGTCTTGTTAACAGCTTCACCTGTGTCCGTTAAGTCAACTAAAGTCAGCGTCCTGTTGCTGGCGCTTGTGCTCGCTCTACATAGACATGAGGGAGCATCGCTCAACACGGTGAGGAGACACACGTCAGCTAAAAGCACAATATCACTCTATAGTTCAGCTGCTTGGCAGTAATGTTAGCTGACCAGACCAAGGTCTCTCCATGAATCAATGCTGATCCTAGTGTTGGCTTTTCCCGCCTCGGCCTCCCGACCGCGGCCGGAGGGAACGGGGGAGACGCCAGAGTTTTGGTCGGAGACGATAACGTTTCTCTCTGCGGAGCACCGTCACTTCACAAGACACGGGAAACCTCTGTTGGTCTGGAGGAGCTGCAGCAGTTATTTCTGCACAAACGTCCACTGTACATTCACTAGATATTCTCAGAGCTAAACTAACTCTTCTGCAGTGTGGAGTGAGCAGCATGCACGTGAGAGGTGGAGCGAAAGAGCGAGAACG
>CAKAOI010051838.1:0-29626 GCA_916701655.1 Sebastiscus albofasciatus
AAAGTTTGAAAAAATGTCCAAAAAAAGTAATAAAAAAAAAAAAAGACAATTTGAAAAAAGACAGAAAAATTTTCCAACAATGTCCAAAAAAAAAGTTTGAAAAAAAGTCTGGAAAATGTAAAAAAAAGTTTGAAAAAAAATGTCCAAAAAAGTTAAAAAAAAAAGAAAATTTGAAAAAAGTCAGAAAAATTTTCCAACAATGTCCAAAAAATCAAAAAAAAAAAGTTTGAAAAATGTTCCAAACAATGTACAAAAAAAAAATTGAAAAAAAGTCAGAGAAATGTTCCAAAAAATGTCCAAAAAATCTCTGAAAAAAGTTTGAAAATAAAATGTCCAAACAAAGTAAAATAAAAAAATTGAAAAATTGAAAAATGTCTGAAATATTTTCCTACACACGCATCAAGGGGGGGGCTATCATTTCAAGTGTGACGAGTTTGGATGAAAGTTACCGGCGTCCCCTCCACAAACAGAAACACCAAGTCAAAACACTGTAGACTTCCTCTGTGGTATAGTTCCAGCTACAGTCGGTGTCTCCAGGACCACGTTAACCATGATGACACTCACAGACTGACAAGGTGAAAACAATGCCAGCATCACTGTTGCGGCTGGTAAATACGAGGACTTAAAGTTGATTTAATTTGTGTGTTTAATATTTTTTTTTATCCCCCTTGAGATTACAGGACTTAAAGATTGTAGGGCTATAGTTCCTGTTACACCTAGGAGGTTCTGAACACCTTCAAATTAAAGCTTTATAGTAATTCCTTTATTTCAAATTCGATGAGCTGGAGTACAGAGAGCCAAAACGTGTCGGTGTCCTACTACTTCTGAAGTGTTAAAGTCGGCATCACACATGAGCACACACATCATAACCCCCAACACGTCCAGTCTTTAAATACACAAACCACTCTAACACACTTACTGTGTAAGATGCCCCCCAGACTGTGTGTCCTGCTGCTGGTCGGACCTCCAGGCCTCATCAATATTGTAAACTGGTACTTAGCGGACAAAAGACAGCAAAGACCAGAGCAGAGGACACCTGGGGCAGAGAGAGAGAGCAGCGAGGAAGAGAGTCGCTTTATCCATCTATCACACATTGCATGTCAGTGTGTGTGTTGTATGTCTGCAGCTGTGTTTCAGTGTCAAAGTGTCACAGTGTGTGTGACCAGTTATACAGGTTTAAAATTTAATTTGTGTTAATATATTGGTTTTAAAATTAAGGTTGTCAGATCAAAATCTGATTTCTGTATCTTACTCATGTATCTTATTTAATACTGCAATCATGTTGATATGTGTTTCTCTGCAGGAACATTGTGCTCTTCAGTACAAGTTAAGAAAAATAAATTTTATTGCAATCTGAATCTTATTTTGATAGTTTTGTCGATGTTTCATGTCGGTTCTTCTAGAGTATTTTTACACACCAGATAAATTGTTAATATCTGTGGATATAGTGACATCAGAGATCATACAGTTTCTTCTTTAACTTTTATTACCTCCGCCTAGGCCAAAGGCCTAAGAAGGAGGTTATGTTTTCACCGGCATTGGTTTGTTTGTCCGTTTGCAGGATTACTCCAAAAGTCCATAATGGATTTGAATTACATTTTTTGGAGGGGTGTTGTGTGGCACAGTGAAGTGTGTCGATCCGGATTATGATCTGGATTCAGGTATTTTTTTAAGCATTACGATCAGCCAGAACATTAAGACCTCTGGGTATAACACATGCGTAGTGTAACTGATGACCATGCCTCTTTCCGTGGAGGATAACAACGGTAGAATCAGCGTTTTTTCCTCATTAAACTCTGTGAAATTACAGTTGAGTTCAACCAAAGCGAGGTTGTTGGGAAGAGTAACGACGACGGTTTAGGTGAGTTTTATTTTGTTTCTGTCCAGTTTGAATGAAGTGTTTTACGATGCTCCCCTACATACAGCTGATCTCAACATAAACACAAATACACATAGGTGATGGCGCAAGCTATCCTGATTCTATAAACAGGTATCGACAAAATATAGTTGTTTTTTTGTGCTTGAATTAAACAGTTACAACTACAGCTAGAGTGGAAAATGTTTCAAATATTCCTGAAGCTCTATGATTGTACAAAGACAAGAAGAAAATAAACAAAGAATCTGAGTCTGAAGTAAATACGTATGCATGCACGATCTCAGGAAGGGACCTGTTGACAAAATACTGCCAGAGGCCGTGAGAAGTTGGCTTGGCTCTGAATACTGAATGCTGATGTGAATGCTGCACCATCAGTACAGTATGTACTGTCAATATTCCCCTTGAACAAGTTGTTAAACCCTGAAGCTGCTGCAGTGGAGCAGTTCACTGTCCACCAGTGTGGTTGTACTGGGCAGCTCCAAGGTGAGAAGATGTTTGTGAATACGAAGCTGAACGGGAGCGTGCACTCTCGGCCGGCCGTCCCTGAAAGAGGAATAAGGAGGAATAAAGAATGGGAATAAAGGGACGAGGCCTCGCTGAGTGACAGACAGTCAGAGATGTGAGAGGATGTGTTTACTCCTCCTAAACCCTGCCACTCAGCCTGTGTGTCCACAGCATCGGCTCAGTTAACAAAATCAATACGCCTGCATGTGTGTGAACGTGTCGTGAGGAGTGTGAGGGGGAGGACGGTGGGGGGGGAGCGTCTCTGTGTGTATGCAGGTGAGAGAGTCGCTCCCAAGGCGGGACGTCCCTTTCCCTCACATCAATTATTGAGGCGTCAGGACACACTGAGAGCTCCGGGAGGAGGGGGTCACAGGTCAGGAGACCAGGACCCCAACGGGCTTTCAGGGCCCTCAGTGTCCCTCAACCCCTCCACACACACACATGTTCACACGCACATGAAGAGCGTATATATATACTGTATATAACCCACTCACACAGCGTTGGAGGTCAGCAGATAGCTTCCACCTACATATTCAAATCAACCTCATTTTACACTGATATAATGACAGAGAAGCCTCCAGAAGAGCATTCAGGTCGTCATTAGAGGTGAACATCAGTGTTAAAGCTATAGTTGGGGGAAACAAAACATGTACAATCATATTTAATTAGCTGTTGTCATAGTCTCATGATACCAGACACTTAGAGATCTCCGCCTGCCCAATGACTGGTGATTTCTAAACACAAAGTTGTTCCTAGAACGCCGGCGAGAATGGCCGCTAGCAAACCTTACGCCTCTTAGCACCCAATTTGACTGTTATCAGGTCATCATGGCCGATACTAGCTGACATGAAAGAACTATTAAAACTTGAAGACCTCTCTCCATTTTTCTCTAAACTCTGTTTACTGGAGGATTACAGCCATGCGTAACCTAGAACGACAACTTCTGACAACAATACACAGCCTAGTTTATTCGCATGTGCCAAAACGTGCCAATTCGCATTTTGCTTTTGCGACATTTCAAAAGTTGGCGCAAAATTTGCGTGACAGTTGAATGGAAACACGGCTACTGACATAAAGCATCGCGTGACATAACATCGTCGTTAAAAAACTTTTGATTTCACACAAGACACAAACGCCGGTCCCCTGAGTGAAAGTCCTGTGTTTCTTTGATCCATCCACCTCCCCTCTTTCCGGCCATTAGCCGACTTTGTCTCTCTTTATACCACATCCGTTGCTCTGCCCGTCTAATAATGATGTGGATGGGTTTACAGTGGAGTTAGTTGAAAGCCCGGTGCGTCTCATACAGATGCTAAAGGGTGCCTCGGCGCGTCAGTATTGAGATGACATGCTTTGAGGGAGTTCTTCTCCACTCCATCTTCGTCCTCCTCTTCATTTTTAGGAGACTATTCTGGCCTGAGACCACCAAGATACCCCCTCACACCCCCCCACCTCTCTCACCCATACTTTACCCACCACCACCACCACCACCACCACCACTGCTGGCTACATTAAAGGCAGGGATGGCTGATGCGTGTAGCGTTAAAGGGGCGGGCGGCCCAGCAGCGCCTGCCCGTGTCTGGGCCGGGGCCCGGCTCATGAAATATTGACGGGCGAGTGTCCCTTCCAGGAGCTGGCTCGCTCGGTCTTGGGAGGAGGAGGGAGGGAGGAGGAGGAGCAGGAGGGCCACATTAATATTTCAGACTGCAATCTCCTGCTTGACAAACTCTCCCACGTGATTGGGTAAAAAGCCGCTTGCTTTGCCTAGCAAGCACCAACCCCCCCCCACCCCCCTGCATCACCCCTTCCTCCCTCTCTCACTCTCTACATTTCTTTCTTTCTTTCTCCTCCTTCCTCTCTGTTTGCTGTCTCACCCTCCTTCCTCTCACCTCTTGCTTTTTAAACTACTTTCTGAGTCTGGGTGGTGTTGTGGTGGTGTGTGACTGCCGAGGAATGGGGCGGCGGGCGCTGACGGGCGGTGGTAATTAATTACGGCCAGTGATTTTGGCCAGCACCGGTAGTTGTGGCCCCCCGCGCTCGGCTGGCCGAGGCCTCAAGGGGCCCTGCCCGCGGGTCCCGCCGAATGAAGTGGCATCCATTTTTTATGAAGAGCAGGTTATCCTATTTAGTCAGATTAAAACAGGCGAGGAGGAGGAGGAGGAGGTGGAGGAGGAGGAGAGGGGACAGATCCAGGGAGAAACCAGAAAAAATAAAACCTTCCTCCCATTTACCCCTCTCTTCTCCTCCTCCTCCTCCTCCTCCCTTTTCCGTCTGCTTTACTTTACCACTCAAAAACAACCTTCCCCTCCCTCCCTCCCTCTCTCCTCCACCACTCCCATCAACCCCATGTCCCCCCACCCCCCAACCACCCATTAACCTGCTTATGGGTGCAGAGTGCTTTGCTGACCCTTTGCCAGGTGTGCCATAATTCTCCGTCTCTTTCGTTTTATCTCTTCCGTGTGCTGCTGTGACTCATACTTTTCTATTTCTTTTTCTGTCTCTCGCCTTTTTAACTTCACGCTGTTATTTCTGTCTGTTTCTTCTCTGCTCTTCTCTTGCCATTTTGAGGTTTATTCAAGCTTTCCTCTTCCACAGCAGGCTGGTCTCATACACCGTTTATAGCTATACCTACGAAAAGTAATGCACTGTAATTCGTTTATATCCCATGAAATCAATTTATGTGTAATCCACATAATTGTGAACCAGAAAATTATAAATAGCTGCAGCAAACGCCACATCGGGATGAGGTCGGGGTGGGTCAAAAAATACTGGACTTTCACCCAGGAGGCCAGCGTTCACGTCCCGTGTGAATCCAGGAGTCAACAATGATTTACTTGTCACGTAACTTCTGTACTTAAGTTACGTCACTTACGGAGTTATTTTAAGTCAAACCATTATCTTTTCCTGAACCTTACATAAATCGTTTTATTGCCTAAACCTATCTAAGTTGTTTCCTGTAAAGACAGAAGTTTATTTTGAAAAGACTGTATGCATGTAACAAGCAGAAATTGACGTGTTGCTGGACATTTGTATGAAAACGAATGAAAAAGGAGGAATAACCTTTTCTTTAGATATCATTCAAGCTGTTGTATGAGAATATGTTGTTCATTGTGCAGCACAGGCTGTAACAGAGGATGAAGTGAAGGCTTCTGATGGGTTTTTGAAGGCAGGAGATTGTTTACAACTGATCATTTGTTGGCTACAGAGCGTTCAGACTGAGCCAAGCAGAGAAAAATAAAACCAAAAAAACAACAACCTTGAGTCAAATCCTTTTAATATCACATACTTACAAATATCTCGACTAGGGGAAACATTAATGTGACTGAAATTTGCAGCTGAGAAAATTAAATTCTGCTGTAAATAATTTAGTGACAGCAACCATCTCTGCCACCACTTCCACACTGGATGGCTCTTTGGCTTCATGCAACCAGTGAGATTATTTTATGCTTGTGTAACTAAAAACTGCCATTTTCTGTCTTCCCATCTCTCTCAACTCCAGACACGACATCATCCTTCTATAAAAGACAGTTATAGGGAGAGGGGGGACATATATAGGAGAATACACAGCATGTATATGCTCATGCACATTTCATATTGACACATACATGCCTCTCTTTCCCTCTCCCTGACCTCGTCCGTCCTGTAATTTGCAAGCTTCTCTCAGGAAATTATGTTCATGCAGCTGCAGACTGAGTGAAGCTGAGGGAGGCTGGATAAATGCTTAAAGAGCAGCTGCCAGGATAACTTACCCTCCTCTGGGCAGTGGAGGTGTGAGGGGTATATAAAAAAAGATATATACTCCTCCTGGACTTCATCAGAACCAGAAAACACCCACACCGAGCCCCCCGGTGGGCAGCCTGGAAGTGAGGAAGCTACCCCAAAAGCCTAAAAGCTGGATGAATTAATAACACTGGCACTTCTGTCATTTCCTAAAACATTTAGGCGATCAGCAGCAAAGAGCATGAATCAGAGAGCGGTTGTATGAGCAGAGGGGGAAAGCCTCTGAAATGTGACATCTCCAAGTTAAAACAACACAATTTTTACCAAGCGGCTCCAAGCGAATACAGTTTGCTGTTTTTAGCTTCCCTCCAGACTGCAGGACGACATTGTCAGCACCCTCCAAAAATGATCCTTTAGGTTTGGTTTAGACACAAACACAACCAGGCTGTTCTCATACACCATTCATAGTTATACCTACAAAAAATAATGCACTAATTTGTATATATCCCCTGAAATCAATTTAACACCCAGGCAACGTATATCATAACGGTTCGTATGATATCTTACGAAAAGTTAGTCTTCGTTTTCTTGCGTTTTCCTACAAATGTCCAGCGTCAAATTCCGCTCCAGTCTTTTAAAAATAAATTTCCGTCTTCACAGGAAACAACTTTGTTAGGTTTAGGCAACAAAACTACTTAGTTAGGATTATAAAAAGATCGACTGTGGTTAGGATTAGGCAACAAAATGACTTAGTTAGGAAAATATCTTTGTTAAGTTAGGCCACACCGGATGTGGTTACACCAAACCGGTAGTGGCGTAACTGAAGTACGGAAGTTACGTGACAAAAACAACTTGGTTAGATTTTGGAAAAAATCGTGGTTTGGGTAAAAACAACACCAAAAGTGCTGTTAAGTACGGAAGTTATGTGACAAATAAATCAACATTGACTTCTGGTTTCATACGGGACATTACAGCGTTCTCCTGGGCAAAAGTTTGGTGCTTTTTGACCCACCCATCCATCCTGACATCGTCCCTACGTGGCGTCCAACACTCTTTTATTATTTATTTGTTGGTTCACAAAAAAAACTTTCTGTAAGATATCATACAAACCGTTGTATGAAGATACATTGGCACAACGTGACTAGGTCTAGGGAAAGATCTTAAAATAAGGTTAAAATAAGTTCTTTGTTGGCTATAATCTATATTTTTATGATAATGTATCAGTTGGGAATGTGAAAACAATGTGGCAATGGAAGGGGTCACTCATAGAGATGAATTATCATCTGAATCTGGAGCTCCCCTCTGCTCTTTATAGTGCGTGAGTTTCAGCTCATTGCTTATCTGTCTGCAACTTTACTGTCTAGGTCAGCATCATTTTCAAATACCACATCTAAAGACAGATGCTGTTGGCAGCAGAGAAAAGAGCAGCGGAGGGATAAAAGTTTAACATCAGATAAAGACACAATCATTTCTACGGTATGCACAGTTTGTTAGTTTTGTTTTGGATGAGACATGGCAAAACTCTCGTTGAGAACATTATCGTCTTTTGTTTCTCAACTCTCTATCATCTATGAATCTCCTTCGTTCTTCTTCTGTTCCACTTTCCTTTTGTCTGCTCTTGTTATTTTTCTTCATCTTGTCTTCATCCCCATAGCCTCCCTCAGCCCCACTTCACCCCATCCATCTCCACCTCCTTCTCTTCTTCTTCTACCTGTCTGCGGCCCGCTGTGGGAGGTTTCTGTTAAATGATGCAGGAGGCGGCAGACAGAACTGTAACATGGCAAAGCCAATGGCACGTAAAAACTAGCATGGCCAGCATGAAACATCCTCCTGGGGTTAGAGGTGGAGGAGAAGAGCAGGGAGCTGGGCAGGTGAACGCTGACAGAGAGGGAGGGGGGGAAGGAGAAGAAGACAGAACTGTGAGAGCAAGAAGAAAAGAGGTAAAGAAACGGAGGAGACTCTTGAAGAAAAGCTACGACGCTCAAGGCAACGGTCACATGGTCGATGGAGGAAGTCAAGCTAACAGTAGAAGTAGCGCCATTGTTTGTGTGAGCTCTATTAGTTTTACAATATTAAATTATTATTGAAAATTACCTGTTGTCTTCACTTATTTTAATTTACGTCTGTAGCTTCAACCATGATATTTTTTACTAAACTTAACCAAGTACTTTTGTTGTGTTTTTTTTGTTTTGTTTCAATTTACAACGTTAACCAAACTGTTTAAAACTGTGACCGTAATCCGGTTAGAAAATATGTTTCCCTCGAAACATAATTGAGAATGCAGTTTAGTTGTATGGCAACATAATTTTGTAGGAGACAGGGTTGTGAATGTTGACATTTCTGAACCTAAAATAGGTTTCATATCAGCCATGCATGCAGAAACGCACAATGCCACGTGGTTAACGTTGTAAAGTGATGAAGTGATTATGTTTAGGCAATAAAACTATTTGGTTAGAAAAAATATTATGGTTTGTGATAAAATAGTAACGTAACAACATAACGTAACAACGTAACGTAACAATGCAACCTAACAACGTAACCTAACAACGTAACCTAACAACGTAACCTAACAACGTAACCTAACAACGTAACCTAACGTAACAACGTAACCTAACAACGTAACCTAACAACGTAACCTAACATAACAACGTAACCTAACAACGTAACCTAACAACGTAACCTAACAACGTAACCTAACAACGTAACCTAACATAACAACGTAACCTAACAACGTAACCTAACAACGTAACCTAACAATGTAACGTAACATGGCATCACATGATGGACACCGAAGTTGTAATTTCACTGTTCGTTCTCGACGAAAATTTACTTCAAAGCCCGGCGCTCTTCCTGTGGGCTACGATAATGCACAAGGTGTTTAGCGTTCAATAAGTACGCCTTTCTTGGTTTCTGCATGTCATTTGTACGGTAGTGATGTAGTATAAAAAGCGAGAAAGACCACTTATGGTGAGGAGGTGGATGAGTCCAACAAACACCAGATTTTTAACCAGGAGAACGGTGTTCGAGAGCGGTGTTTTGTTTTGTAAGTAACGTTAGTGATGTTTGTCATGTGGCGATTGTCACAGCTCAAACTGAGTTGTGTTGAGAGCAGATGTTCTCTCCTGCCAGGAAATGACTTTTGGTGTAGCTGTGTTGTTGTCCGGGTGGAAACAGTAGAACTTATACACGCTGTACAGTATCAGAAACAGGTTGTGATAAAGAAAAGGGAAAATGTATGAGAATTTGTCATGAATCAGGAGACAGACATATGGGAGAATTGTGACCCTGGTAAAATCAGAAGGGTTGGCAAGTATGCAACATGACCCTCACCTTTCACACTGTATCGGCTCCTCAAGAACCTCCAGAGTAAAGAAGGAAACAAGGTAGTGTGGATGACAGGTTGATGAGAGGAAGAAGAGAGCACTGAGGGAAGAAGATGAAGGCGAGGAGAAGAAAGAAAACAACACACACACACACACACACACACACTCAGTGGCATGACACTGTTGACCCTAACCTCTGAGCAAAGCAGCGAGCTGGTCTGATCTGTGCTTCGGTCCACACTCTCTCCCTGCAGAGCTGCCTGGGTAACACAAATCATGACTCTCTGTTAGTGCTCCGAGTCCAGCCATGCAGATAATGTAAGGAAGTAACTCGGGAACACACACACAGATTCACACACGCCAGTGAATTTCCTAACAGCCGTGTTTTAAAGGACAAGGCCGGTGGGACAGTCAGTGAGCAAGAATCAATGAGGAGGCTGGGACTCCCCGTGTGTCTCAGAGCTACATGCACTCATGTATGTGGACCTACGTGTGTGTGTGTGTGTGTGTGTGTGTTTTGTCTTTCGGTATGCCACTGTGTGTGCCAGCTGGTAGAAATGTCTTCTACTAGAGGATGAATGACGGGTAGTAGCAGACTAGTGCCCCCTTGTGAATGGCTGAACTGTTTGCAAACGAATAATGGAAAAGTTGGATTTTCGCAAACTATGTTTCAAAAAAGCAGCATCAGAAGAACTTCGATTTTTGTTTAGTTTACAACCAGCTAGGTCTGTCCACGACCAAATAAATTCTTAGTCAACTAACACTCATAGGATTTTGTCGACTATCTGTAAAACTGAGTTTCTCCGCAAAGAATCACACAACAGCACCTCTTTAAATCTGGTGTTTACCAGAGATGTGCTCAAAGATTTCTTGGAAATACGTCATTCAGCATGAAAAAAAACATTAAAAATGACTAATAGACTGAAGAAATCCTACTCAACTAGGACCAAAACGACCGATTACTCGACTAATCCACTAAGATGGGGAAGTCCTACAACTAACATTACGAAATTTGTGTAATTTTTGGGTTCAGTGATACCCCAATGATGTTATGTTCTTGGTCCTGCTTCAACTGTTTATCAGTTTGTCAGTTATTTAGATGTCTCAAAACTTCAATCAAATCATGTCAGTGTAATTTGGTGAAACATCAAGCCACAGGCCAAGAGTCAACACATTCATAGCATTTCTGGACACCTGACAAATTGAAATCCTATATTTATCCTCCTTTTAGCTCTCTTTTGGTCTCCTCCAACTTCCTAGGAACATTTCTGCGTAAAGATATGTTTGGCTGCTAGATGTTCTTGGGGTCGTAGTGCAATTCCACGGTTTTCTCATTAAATGCTGCACTTAAAAAATGATTGAAAATTCGTATACATGTCTGATGATTGTGATCTGAATTCAGGTGCACGTGTAAAGAATTGTTAACTGATTCTGTTATTAAAAATAATAATAAAGTTGGAAGAATGTGCAGCCTTGGCTGATACATAAAGCCTCTGTGCTGTCTGGTTTAGTCTGTGTTTTGTGCAAATATAAAATATGAATGCGCCTATCATCACGTCAATGTTTAAGGTGTTTTTCTCCAGTGTTGGCATTTTGACTTTAACCCATGCCGGTCAAGTTTCTGTTTTAACTGTCAAAACTGATTGAATTTTGGTTTGTCAGGTACTGTACATGTGGATAAAACGTGTGTGAAGTGCTGCTCGGATGTCCAGGAAGTTTTCTAAGGTTAAAGCTGAAAACACAAATGCACAAATGCATGTTGAAAAAGCATACAGCCAACCTTACTGTACTCGTATCCCCACAGACATGTCTCATGAGTGGACAGAACCGCCACATCTGTAGTGGAAAAAGCAACAAAACAGTCAGTGACACACTTCAGTGGACACTACAGATAATGGCAGATCTCTCTGTGTGTCCCAGTGGGCCGGCTGAAAGACACTTTCAAAACATCCAAGTGTCCAGTTTGGGACAGCATGCACGTCTTCTTCAACACATGAATGCATTATTTTATTTTATTTTATGAGACCAGCCTGTATTAACAGGTCAAAGTCATGCAGATAACACTACCTACTGGTTTTATTGGGACTATTTCATTTGGACAAAGTAGTTCAAGTGGAAACTGTTGATGCAGAGATCTGTAGATTATCCAGAGTTATAACAGGATTTTCTGT
This sequence comes from Sebastiscus albofasciatus, assembly GCA_916701655.1. Taxonomy (NCBI): domain Eukaryota; kingdom Metazoa; phylum Chordata; class Actinopteri; order Perciformes; family Sebastidae; genus Sebastiscus; species Sebastiscus albofasciatus. Next base: position 11,592 of record CAKAOI010051838.1, read on the forward strand.
TTCATTTTCGAAAGTGTATTTTCTTTTCGGTGCACCACAAACACAAGCTCTTTTGTATTGAGGTGTAGGCTGAAATCTTGGAGACAACCTGTACATGTAAAACCCAAATCTGCATGACTAAGAGACTATGAACTGTGTCCCAGACAGAAGTATGTTTTGAGCATGTTTTCGGGGGCTACAGGGTCATTAAGCTCACTCTCAACCCCTGAACGACCACGTTAACTTTCAGCCACAGTAAAAAAAAAAAAAAAAACAGGAACAAAACCCCATCAAAACTGGAGGTAAGATGTTTTTACTCCCCCACCACTCAGGACGAGATTACTCCATTAATGGACCTGCCTGCCTCTTTCTCTCTCTCTCTCTCTCTCACCCCCACCTACACTCTTACAGTACTCTTCCACCTAGTGAATTATGAATGGAGGGGCCCCTTGTTTTTCTGCCTCTGGCCGGCCCGGTGTCCACTCAGTGCACTCTACTGTACATGCACACATCACATTTAAACACAGAGCAAAATGGGATGGAGTGAGGTACCAGATCGGATCGATCGGAGGTAAAGTTTGGGGCAGAGACACACTTCAGAGTGATTGTAGTCGCCACTTTGCCAGAAAAGGCACACAAATTTGGAACGTCTGCAGGGACAATAGAGACAGATAATCAGACAAAGGGCAGGACTTTGTACAGTTCAGTCAAATCACGACATTTTTGTTTTACTTACTCCAGCGGTATCTGACCGTGGATACAGTTTTAGGTCGGCTAGGAGTTGAGATATCCACATTCAGCACTACTGGTCTCATCTCAGCACAATGGAAGGGAGTGGAAAATAGTAAAACAAAAAGACATGTAATCCAAATTTAAGTCACAGTGTTGGTCTTGGCTGCAACAGGGCAAGAAACACAAGCAGTGGGACGATCAGACCGATTTTAAACAAACCCCCCAGGTTACCAATCTTATATGGAAGAGAAAATGAAGGTGAACCAAACTGTTGATTGGAAACATTCATCATAGTTTGCAAACCAACTTCATGGTTCAGTTTCGACCTACTGTACTGGCCTCTTGCACACGGATGCAGCCGCTATCTGCCCGTCTCAACATCCCATTCACAAAAGATATTGTGATAATGATATTACAGTGCAAACATGCCCATAAAGTTTTGCAGCTGAGGGACATTGACCCGTTTACATGTCTGATTGTAATTATCCATCTGGCAAAGCATTAATGTGAAGTAATGTAAAATTGTTGACCAAACATTTCCAATAACTCCAGGGTGTTCTAAAGTCCAAAAGTCAACATTTATTGAAAAAAGTAAAATGTAATAGTTTCCAAAATTCACATCATGTTTTTATTTTATGGAATATACAGCTTCAATCCCTATTTGTTGGCGTTTAGGCTTTCAAAAACAACATTTTCACTGCAGTCAAAAACTGTTTGCTCTTCCGCTCGGGGCCGTGTACGTTGGTGTCCCGTGTTCACATTGTCAAGACACATTTTCACTGTACAAACGTAGTAGTTTTAAACCACACCATGTTGTTTTTCCCTAAACATAACTAAGTGGTTTTGTTGCCTAAACTTAAACAAGTGTTTTTGTTTACCCCGACGAGTTTTTTTTTAACATTTTTCGGACTTTTTTTTCGGACTTTTTTTTCGGACATTTTTTTAGATCTTTTTTTTGGACATTTTTTAAGGATATTTTTTCAGACTTTTTTTCACACTTTTTTCAGATCTTTTTTTCGGACATTTTTTTCAGACATTTTTCAGATTTGTTTGTCTGACATTTTTCAGATCTTTTTTTCTGACTTTTTTTTCGGACATTTTTTTAGATGTTTTTTCGGACATTTTTTTCGGACATTTTTTCAGACTTTTTTTTCAGATCTTTTTTTCAGACTTTTTTTCAGACATTTTTCAGATTTAATAAACCAGAGTTTAAATTTAAGGGGAATTTTACAAACATGACTAACAAAAATCCCATCAGCCAGACAGAACAACAACAGGCAGACAGATAGATGGACATAGAGAACCCAATAAGATGGCGCCTCATTGGCCGCTATTATGTTGTTTCAAGTGACTCAAAGTGTCCTCCTTTAACGAGGCCTCGGCAGCGCTAATGATGAGCCGCAGACATAATTAGCCTCATTAGAAGGACTTTCAAAGTGTTTAGATTAGCTTAATTAGCTTTGGTATGTAGCGTCTGTGTGTGAGTCTCACACACACACAGTAATACACGTGCACACTCAGTCCTTGTAGACCCGGCCTCAAGCTATTGCGCTCACAAAAAGCTGCTGGTTTTAAAAGTTAAATGCCACTGTGTAAATATATTTCCAGGGGATATCCAGGGAATAATCAAGTTTTAATTTAGCTGCTAATCTACAGTCGCCACGGTGCTCGGCTGCCTCCCTGAAGTGATTTGAAAGAGAAGAAGAGAGAAAGAGAGCTGAAAACCCAGCAAGGAAATAGCTTGAAAAATCACTATCAGAGCTTTCTCAGCTTTTCTGTCCCGGGGATATCCGTACATATGTGGAATTACAATAAGGGTAAAAATCAGAAAGAGACGGGGGGAAAGCCATGAGAGAGAGAAGATTTTGAAGATTTTTTGCCTGCAGAAGTGCGTCTCCCTCCCTCGTTAACTACAGCAAAGTTGATGCAATAGCACATTAAGTCAGTCAATGGACTTTATCAACGCCAGCATCCATTAATAGACAACAGCCGGCAGCACAAAGCTGCAGTGAGAAAAAGGCTTCACTCATAGATTTGGTAGAAGTTGATGTTCTTCTGTTTTTATTATTTCCAGAATGAGAAAAAGAAAACATAAATGATCTTTTTGTTTTTATTCACGTCGAACAAAGCAGGATTTAATCCTTTTCTCATCACGTCAAGGCGTTCATCCAGGAGACCGCTGTTCGTGTCCCGTGCGTTAAGTTTTACTGTCATTGTAAACACGGGACAAGAACGAACAATATCAAGTCGCATTTTCACAGTACATGCATAGTAATTTTAAGCCCAACCATGTTGTTCTTTTCTAAATCTAACTAGTTTAAACCTAGTGTTTTTATTTAATTCACAACATTAAGCATGTTTACTGCGACTGTAAAGTGCCGCCGAGGGGTCTGACAAAGCGTCAATATGTGACAAGCTGGAATGAGAACCTGTTGTTATGTCAGGACACACCACTGTCCTATTTCACGGCATTTATGCATGTCAACTCTCCAGAAAAGCAGCAATTTGATCACATTTGCAGCCAGAATCGGTACATCACTTTCTACAGTAGGCGCAGCGTATATATACCCGCTACTTCAGTCTGTATACGGCAGATGTTACGCTGGTGTATGTTGCACATTAGACTCAAACTATGACTTTAGACTTTGATGATGGAATTCTTAATGTGAAACATTTTTAGATAACTGTGGCACTACAAACCTAAAGTTTGTTAAAATGCATGCCAGAAGTCCCGTGATAAGCAGAAGCTGAATGCACATCTTTACTTTGATTCGATTTGATTACAATTCTCAATGCATTTCAGTGTATCACATCCTCAATTTTCTATATTACTGCACAATGGCTACTTTAGTCAGATAAATCTGAACTCCCTTTTTATTTAGAAAGTGCTTCAAAAATCTAACTACCAACAGTTTAAAATATAAACAGCTGCATCTTTTCAATACCAGTATCTGTGTGACCCAACTCAGTACATAATCATTACAAAACTAAACATAAATCTTTCTGCAGTGCATTACAAGTGTGCTGTAATCTACATAAATAAGGTTTTCACATAGTAACTGTAACATGCCTATGGCGTTTTACACTACATGAATTAGCCTAGCAGTTAGTTGTTGTTAGTAACTTTTCCTGACTCATCATAGCTCTTCTACTCTTACTTGGTTTAACATTAAGTCACTGCATCTCCCTACAGAACAACACCACGGTTGATTTCAGCGTCCATGCACGTATTTTCAGCTAGCTGACTGACGAATGGCGTCTCTCCACGCAGAAGAGAGGAGAGGAGAGAAACTAGCGTGACAGTAAATGGTCACTGCATCAATGCAGAATCGTTCACGTCCTCATCGCAGTGCATATAGAATCAAGAAATTTTCACACCTCTATATTATATTCACCTTTATTATCCCGATTTTACATTCATATTACATACTGTACAATAACTGTATATAAAAAACAACTCTCAGTCAATTTAAAATGAAAAGGTTTCTTAAATTCATTCAAAACATCTTTAATATCATATAAACGGTGAACACAACCTCACAAACAACACACTTAACGTGTAATATATAATCGTGTGTGTTCTGGTGAGGAACACGTTACAAATTGCAACCTGAACATGATCAGCAGAGCCCTCCCAGCCCCTGTGAACTCCTGCTGCTCTGATTAATAGCTGCTTTAATGGGATTAATGACGGCCCTGATAGTAATGAGGAAATACTATTAGCATAAGGCGGCTGCTGTTTGGCTGATTCAAGGCTCCTGGATGGTGGCTGGTTGCTTAGGAATGCAGAAATCAAAGACGGTGGGTGAACAGGGGTGTGTTCGGCGTGTGTGTGTGTGTGTGTGTGTGTGTGTGTGTGTGTGTGTGTGTGTGTTTTCAGCTCCTCAGAGTTACTCAGTGGGAAGGAGAGCGGAGCATCGCTGGAGAGACGATGCAGGGAGGGATGAAGAGATGAAGGTGAGGATGAAGATCCAAACGCTGCAAAAAATGTGGGGTAGAATTGCAAGCGAGTGATTTCATCATCGAGTCGCTCACCTTTTTGACTCGAGCACAATTTATTTGAATTATTACAGTTTCCTCCAGCTGTTTTTGCAGATTCAGTTGCACTTGAGAACAAGACAAATACAGTTGCTTTGCAGGAATTGTGTGAATGCTCTATTGCATCTTAATGTTTTGTCCACCCCATTTATATCAGTGAGGTTATAGGCTAAATATTATATAGAAACAAGAGTACCACAAATTAACATCTCTCTAAAATAAAACTGAATAGTATGACCTTGTTATTGCAATGCGGTTGTATTATCTAGGTGTGCGTGTGAGTGTATGGACACACTTGAGATGTTGAGCTTTATAAATAAATGTTGGCCAAATAAGAAGGTAACATGTAGCTGTTATACAACATCAAGAGGGTTAACATGATAGGAATGATTCGTATATATTCCATGAAATCAGTTCATAATTGGCAATCCACGTAATCGTGAACAAGGAAGTGAAAAAAGCGATAAAGGTCATGTCGGGAGGAGGTCGGGGTGGTTTCAAAATCACTGGGCTTCCTCCCAGGAGACTGGCGTCCTTGTCCTGTGTGAAACCAGAAGTCAATGTTGATTTATTTGTCATAATAGTAATGTCACATCCTTAGTTACTTTAACCCAAACCACGATATTTTCCTAAACTTAAGTTGTTTCCTATGAAGACAGAAGTTTATTTTGAAGACTGTTTGCATGTAACAAGCAGGAATTAACACATGTTGCTGGACATTCATAGGAAAACGTACGAAAAAGGGCCAAACCGTTGTATGAGAATATGTTGATCTGAAACAAATCTTTCCAGACTTCTAATCTTTAGATCTACCTGTTTACACCACATCTATAATCTGTGACGATTGGTCTCAACCGGACACTCCACCGTAAAGATGAAGTCAGCAATTCTGGAGAAAGATTGTTGACATTTGAACTCAACACCCAAACAAATCCTCTCCAGATTTACCGTCCCTCTCGCTCCTACTGCCTTCCTCTTTATACATCCACGGCCTTCCCTCTTTCCTGTGCACCTGCACCGACGCCCCCTGTTGCTGACTAGCTGGAATACGAGCCACTTTGTTTGTTTCCCATTTACAGAGCCAGGGCTGTGTATGAACACCGGATTGTTTTTTTCAGCATACAACACTGAACGGACAGCAAGCGGACCGTGAGGAGATATTTGCTGAATTTGACAAACAGTGTAATAGATTAGAATCGCTGACTGAACCTATTAAGGGGTCGTAAACCAAAAAGGTTTGAGAGGAAGCGTTTCAGAGGAACAGAAGAAAGAAGACAAATCTGCTGCTCGTGATTCTGCGATGGGCTCGGCTAAAAACATCTTGTTCATAACTTGACATTTTTTGTAGCATTCCCAGCCCGCGGTGAAGAGGCCAGGGGCTTCATTAGAGAGATCTGGAGGCCGACCCTATCAGCCTGGGGGCACGCAGGAGGGGGGCGGGGGGTCTATACCAAACCGAACGCCTGTCTCTCCACTGGAGACGGACCGGGCTCCCCTGGGCTCCCCGCGACCGACCTCCTGCTTCTGTGGATGGGCCAGAAAAATCAACGGCGTTCCCCTTTGAACAACCTCCTCCGCCTCCTCCTCCTCCTCCTCCTCTTCCTGCTGCTCTGTCTCTCCTTCATGCTCTCTCTCTTTCTCCCTTTCTCTGAGGACCTAATGAATGATTCATTTAACCCCTCCACCACCTCCAACACCACCAAACTCCTCGCCTTTTCACCCAACCACCCATCTACCCGTCTTCCGCGCCTTCGACACTTTATTTTACTTTCTGTTCTCCTGTTTTATTGCAAGTAAAAGTAAAAGATGGGTGGCAGCGCAGTGGTGGCGGCCATGAAAAGGAGACAACAAAGGGAGGAACAAGCGCCCATTTGTGTCACAGATCCCTCCGTGTATCCCATTAAAGGCAATGTTTGACAAATTACTTTACACAGCTTGGATGTTGATTTGCCATGTATGTGTGTGTGTGTGTGTGTGTGTGTGTGTGTGTGTCGAGTGTGTGTGATCTGAACCGCTAATGAGGGCAAGATGGTAGAAAATCCCTGTAAATGAGGTGTAACGGCACACTGGAGCTGCAGAAGAAGGACGATGGAATCGAGTTATTATCCTGGAAGAGTCATTAATTTAATGGAATAATTGGTCGGGACACCAGAGAGCTAATTGCCATGATGAAACCAAATTTCTCACATGAAAGAGGAAGTAAATGAATCTAGATGGCGCACTTGAAAGGCTCGCACGATCTGGGGACAGTTTCAAAGATGGGTTTTATATTCTGGGGTTTGTTTTCCCTGGGCTCCGTCTCACAGGCCGCTGCTGCTGGGAAGAAAACAGGCGAACGGAGTAGAGATGTCTCTTAAGTGTGTGTCAGCTGGAGAAAAGAAGAGGAGAGGAGATGGCGGCAAGGGAAACAGGGCCGGGGTTTGTGTAGAAGAACACACAAGCCACCCTTCAGTAAGGAACTGAGATCATAGCGGTGTAAATATTTGACATAATTATGAAAAAAATAAAGATAGTTTGAGAAATTGAAAACCGTCTTGCCAGACTGAGGGAGAGGGATTAGTATTATAGTGGAGGAAGCTGTTGTACTTTTCAATACAAGCTGTTCAATACAGGCTTTCAACTGAAAATATTTAATCGCAATTAATCCCAAATTAATAACTACAATTTTTTTTATCTTTTCAAAATGTACCTTAAAGGGATATTTTTTCTTATCAACATGGGAGAGGGCAATTATGCTTGCTTTATGCAAATGTATGTATATATTAATAAATCAATTAACAACACAAAACAATGACAAATATTGTCCAGAAACCCTCACAGGTACTGCACTTAGCATAAAACATATGCTCAAATCACAACATGGCAAACTCTAGTATGACATAGTTGGTACCAATGGATTCATTATGTTTTCTAGTTTCATATAATGCCAGTATCTTCACTCTGGCTTTAAAACTGAGCCCGCTACAGCCTAAAAACCACAAGTTCCGTTAATGCGTGGCGTTAAAACAAATTTGCCTCAACGTGTTATTAACGTGTTCACTTTGACAGCCTTAATTAAATGTTAATAGAGTGCTTATAAACGCCAGATGTGGTGGCTAAATCAAAATGTGGCCTACTATCATTGTAACAGTTTTTAACTTATCAATATGATTGTGAAATAAAGGTTTCTGCTGGTTCTGATTTCACTTTGGTTCTCGATGGAGAAGCTTGTGAACCTCACACACACACACACACACACGCGTGTTATATGTTTGCATGTGTTCCGGTTGGCAGCGGTGTTTTTCTTGTGAGTGTGTGACGTTTGGCGGTGACATCTGAGAGGCTCCGGAGATACGAGACACAACAGTCTCCATCTCAGCTTCCTCTGGAGGAGTCGCAGCCTGAAGACGACTCCGAGGCCAAGTGGCAGCACTTCACAAATCAAAGATGGAGGCTTGCCTCTCCTATCCTTCCAGAACTGCTATCAGGAGAAAAAAAGAGAGTCTCTTCATCCTCCCCCATAATCAAAAAGCACATTTTTAGACACACAGACAGACATGCACACACTTTTTCTTTTAAAAATCGGACACACGAAGGAAGCCATCTGTTTTCCACCAGTATCTTCCTGTGGCAGTTGCATCGGTGTAAACACGACTACAAGCACAAGTTCCAGTTTGATTTTAACCCACCTGAACGCCAAAGTGAGGTGACGCTTGTCCAAGCGTCAAGCAGAGCAGGCAACTTTAATCAAAAGTAAAAATGTCCCTGGTTAGTGGTGGTCTGAGGAGAAGTTCCTCCTGATTGATGTGTGTTTTCTGTCTTTTGATCAGTGATTATCTGGGATAAATAATTTAAAGTACTAAAAAGTTAATAATTTGGACTTCTGAGACGAGAGAAGAGATTTGGTAGACATGAAGGACGGATGTGTGGTGTGGATGGAGAGGGGACGGGTTGCAGCTGGGGAGTTACCCCCTCCAAAAAAAATGACAAGAAAATGGACAGAGGAGGAGTGGAACGGAGGCAAGAGAGGAAGAGAAGCGTTGTAAGAGGAGGAGGAGAGGTGTGGCAGAACGGGCCGAGGGGAACCCGCCCCTCTAATTGGTACTTAAACACCCGCGCCGAGCAGAACTGTTGCTATCATAAGAAATTGATGAATTAACTGAGTGAGAGAGAGCAGGAGACTGAGAGAGAGAGGGGGTTCTGAATCTTTTAAGAGGATAACTTACTTGGGCAAAACAGCTGTTTATGCATTATTTGTGCGGCGAGCCATTTACCACCGTTTAGGATGAAAACCTTGGTTCCCGGGCTGCAGGAGTTGCCCGGGGGGACACAGAGGGTTTTTGGGAGGGACTCGGCGGCCCATCAGTCACTGATAAGAAAGGATGAAAAATTAATTTGCTGGTAGTTTTCGTTTTAAAGACTCGGATATCGGCCTGTCAGTCTGTGAGCTTTCGTTTAAATGACAAACAGGCGTGCGGGGATTCAGGCGAGAGGAGGAGACGGCAGGACGAGGTGGGTATGGACGGATGGACCTCATTATCTGTCAATCCCAGAGACTTTTTTCATTTCATTTTCTGCTAACTTCCCAGATATCACCTGCCAGTCTCATAGTTTAGGTAGAACGCACACCGGCTGCATTGCATCATGTGTTATTTGACTTTTGATAAGACTTTCTCCTGGTGTAGAAACACCTGAATGTGCTACATAGTTGAAGCACTTCAATAGAAACCTAGATACATCAGCATGTAAACATCTGATCGGTGTCTGATGCCAACGCACCAGGCTTTCAACTGACTCCAACCGTATCATTATTAGATGGTCAGAGCAACTGACGCAGTATAAAGAGCTAGAAAGTCGGTGTAAGGCAGGTGGGAGTTGAGGTTAGACGGGTCAAACAAACACAGGACTTTCACCCAGGTGATCACTGTTTGTGTCCCATGTGAAACCAAATCAACGTTGACTTATTTTGCCTTACTTTTCTGATGTAACTTCTGTACTTTACGTAACAAACCAACATTTATGCTAACCCAAACCACTATTTTTTTCCTGAACCTAACAAAGTAGTTTTTTGCGTAAGTAAACCTACATTGGAAGTTTATCCCTGATATGCGTCCCTGACACGTATCCTCAAACAACGGTCCGTAAGATATCTTACAAAACGTTATTCCTAATTTTTCATGCATTCCCCTACAAATATCAAGCGTCAATTTCCGCTCTAGTCTTTTCAAAATAAACTTCTGTGTTCACAGGATACAACTTTGTTAGGTTTAGGCAAGAAAAGCACTTATTTAGGTTCAGGAAAAGATCGACTTGATTAGATCTAGGCAACAAAACTACTTAGTTAGTTTAAGGAAAGATTGTAGTTTGGGTTGAAATAACTCCATAAGTGGCGTAACTGAAGTTTGGAAGTTACGTGACAAATCAACACTGACTTTTGGTTTCACAAAGGACATGAACGCTGGTCTCCTGGGCGAAAGTCTGGTGTTTTTTGAGCCACCCATCCACCCCGAACTCCTTCCCACTCTTTATACTTCCTCATTCACAATTACGTGGATTACAGTACATTACTTTTCATAGGTATAGCTAAGAACAGCGTATGAGAACAGCTTGGTCTCTGTCATGTACAAAACTGACGCTAGAGAGGTACCTAGAGCCTCATAGTTACTGTATGTGATGAGTTGGGAGTGAGATTGTGCTGACAGGTGTGTTCGATCCACTCAGGTCATGTAGGAGTTATCACACTGGGTTCATCCACAACTGCTGAGGCAATGCAGTCGGTACAGAAAGGATGTGAAAGAGTCAGACACGCCTGCACTGATGCAGACGAACAGAAATCTGGATAATGGTAGAATCATGTATGCAGAGAGCCAAACAGCCTTCATACCCCAAATATGATGAAAACCAGGATCAGACTCAAAGGAATACTTGCATGAAAACACACTTAGTGAATGTTTGAGAGGGTTAAGATAACAGCTCCTTCAGTGCAGAGCAGCACATTAGAAAATGTGAGTTTAATGGATGTAAACTGGAGGATTTTCAGATCCGAACCTGTTATGGAGCGAAAAACGGATCAGCGGAGGTGAGCTTGGAGGGGTTGATGGATGGATGATGGCCTCCTTAAGCTCTGTCCAGAAGGACGATTTGACATCATCACTGTTTCACTTTGATCACTTCAAAGAAAGCCTTGAAGTCGACGCTGGAGAAATCACACGACAAGCGCCATTGCAGTAAAACAGCCGCTATCACACATCTTCAAATACCATCGGCTGTCACTCAAGTCCAGACAAATTGGCCCGGCGTGAAAAAACAACAAGACCGGAGATAAAATGCAAAGTTAACGCAGGAAAACTTTGCAAGTTTGGGGAGACTGGAGGAACTTATTATCTTGATTTGAAGCCTGAAAAATCCAGTTGTTTGCAACTGCGTTTCGTTTATTGAGTGTTTAAAATCATGAATAGAATGAAGATAAGGGTCAAGTTAAGGGATTTAGGGAATGCATGCTCCTCAAAGGTATACCAATAGAAGCTGCCTGTGTACATGTCGGTCTGTGCAGGTGTGTGGTTTCACTGCTGCTGTCACCTGCCCTCTCCTCTCATCCTCTCTCCTCTCCTGTCATCCCTCCTGTTGCCGTGGTGACTGCCTCGGGGCGACAGACACTTCCATGTCATGTCGGGCGGCTCTGATGCTGATCGGCCCTGATGGAGGGAGCTTTGTCCCTGTTTGTTCACCTAAAGCGCCGTCGTGTCACAGCACCACCTGGGAAGTCTCACACAGACACACACTGACGGATTCATTCTCAATACTGTTGATCATCCTTTTAAGGTTTTGGCAGCTCCTGTTATGTACATATGTTCCCTGTATGTGCAGCATTTTAACATCAATAAATCATGTACAATTTGGAGGAAAAGTGGGACTATTGTGGAGATGATTGACAGCCTTTAATGGTATCTAAATAGCATTTGAGTGCCACTGCTTTGGAGGGAAAGAAAGGCATACTTATTACACACTAAACGCCTTGCGCATTATCATGGCATTTATACACCTTTGCTGGGGAGGCACATGTAAACAGCTGTTTGCTGCACTTGAAAAAGCTATTTCAGTTCTATCTCTCTCTCTACAATCACAAAAAACAAGCAGGCTAAGAAACCGAAACAAGAAACCGTGTTCTGTGTATCGATCTCCTCTACCCTCTACGCACAACCAACAGCGCCGTCCGTGGTTTTGAAACAACGTCGCTAATAAACAATGCACGTGATAGGTAAAAGTCAAATTGCATGCAGCTGTCAGAGGGAGTGGGTGACAATGACCAATATCGTTTGGCTCGTTTAAAGTTTTAAGAAAAAATACTGCTACATATCACGCTTTTATTCATAAAGGAGGCCGCTGTTTGTGTCCCGCGTGAAACCAGAAGTCAACATTGATTTATTTGTCACTTAACCTCTATACTTAAGTGACGTAATAACGCTTCCGTAGTTATTTTAACCCACGATCTTTACCTAAACCTAACCAAGTAGTTTCGTTGCCTAATAACGTCTTTCCTGTGAAGACGAGAGATCATTTTGAAAAGACTGTATGCATGTAACGAGTGTAAATTGTCTCGTTTTGCCGGACATTCGTAGGAATAACTTTTCGTAAGATATAATACTATAGTTGTGTGACGATATGTTGCTATGACAGAAACCCCAGGATCAGTTTTTCTACGACATGGATGATGATGAAAGAAACCTTCAGAGGCTCGTGGAACTTAGATAGATAGATAGATAGATAGATAGATAGATAGATAGATAGATAGATAGATAGATAGATAGATAGATAGATAGATAGATAGATAGATAGATAGATCAAGTCGTCTCTCACACACACACTCTGACTCTCTCTCTTTTCCCACATAATGAGAGCCGGGTCCTAATGGAGGAGGGGGTGGACTTTGCCTGGCTGGCATATCATCATTCAGGCCGGGCGCGCAGGGCGAGTCGTGATTAGCTGGCAATTTATTCTGGCGGGCGCGATTGAGAGGAAGGGGCCCTGAAATGGTAATGTGTTTAAATGTCAGAGGAAAGGTACGGTTCTCATCAACCTTTGGTCACCCGTCCGCTTTGAATATTCTTATTGCCGTCATGTATTAGTAATGAGAGTTGAAAAGTAAGTAAAATTTAACCTTCGCTGTACCTGAGGAAACTATGAATATTAACGAGGCCTATTATGTGTACCTGATCTGAAAGAATTTTAACCCCGCGCCTGGCTGGCTCGCTGGCTCTCTCTCCCTCCACAATCTCTCTCTCTCTGTCTCCCTCTCTTTTTCTTCCCCTTCTTTGCTCTCCACTTCTTCTCCATTTCCCCCCCACCATGTCATTTCATCCACCTTCCTCTCTTTCTCTCTCTCTTGCCCCATCTTTCTCCATCCCTATCTTCCTCTTTAGCTCTGTTTTGTTTCTGTCTCTCACTCCACCTGCATCTCAAGCCTTTTTCAGCCACACTTCTGCTCTCATCCATCTCTTAAAGAAAATGTGATTTTTTGTATTCAATCATAGGTATCCATCACGTTAATAATCCGTAACGGCTCTATAAAAACATGTCAAAACTGATACAGACTGTTTGCACGAAAAGGCGTATGAATGACATAATGAAATGAAATAAGAACGCTATTCTCGCTTTTGTTCGTGTCATTTGTACGCCATGTGGTCTGGTCCTGATGAAACTCTCCCTATATCCCTCTTCTCTCTCTCTGTGTGTGTCTGTCATCCCTCCCTGTCTTCTGGTTTTTCTCTGTCATGAGAGGGAGGAGGCTGTTTACCATGCAAAGATGGTGTTTGCATAGATCAGGCCAAAGTGGGACGTGTGTGTGTGTGTGTGTGTGTGTGTGTGTGTGTGTGTGTGTGTGTGTGTGTTGGATGGAGGGGGTGTTACTCCCTGGATTAAGGCTTGATCAAGGCGCCATCAACACACACTCCCGCCTCCCCCATGAGGGCCTGGGTTTTTTGGTTTCTTTTTATTTTGAGGGTGGGGGGGTTGACACATCTGTCTGCAATGGACAACAAAGACAGAGGAGATGTTTGCCAAAGAGTCTCTCTTCCACCATCTCCCTTATCTCTTATCTGTACATTTTACATCTCAAAAACTGTGTGTGTGTGTGTGTGTGTGTGTGTGTGTGTGTGTGTGTGTGTGTGTGTGTGTGTATATGTGTTGGTATGCCCACATATCTGTGGGTGCCAACATCAAAGTCGTCATGCATCAATCCTGCATTGGTACTGCAGCAAATTCCTTCTTAAAAAATAACATATTTTGAGGCAACACTTCATGTTTCCCAATGAAATCTACATGGACTCTTCTTTTCAGACATGTGAGGTAAGATAAGGAGATAAATGTAGGTGTTTACTTTCAAAGTTTGGCTCGAATATTGATGTGACCAACCCGGTCTCACGGGGAGGTGTATAAATATCATGACATTACACGGACATTCTGCGTGCCACGAGAACGCATTATAGCCTTTGAAGAAAGTAAAGTAAAAACACATACGGAAACAACATAACACAACTACAGAAAACACGCCACAAAATTAAAAAAAATCACTAATGTCACTGACAAAACAAAGCACCGGTCAACAATAGTCTCAAACATGGGTCTCCTGGTTAAGAGTCCGGTGTTTGTTGGACACATCAACCTCCCCTCCCATCCACCAGATGTGGCCTTTCTCACTTTTTATACTTCGTCACTAACTCTTTACACGAGGATGCGTTTACATTGCAGTCAGTACAGGATGCATGGTGTACAAATGATGCGCAAATCAAGAGAGGCGTACTTATTGCACACTAAACGTCTTGTGCATTATCGTGGCATTCATACACCTTCTCGTGTAAACGGGCTGAGAAAAAAAAAGGGGTTTTCAAAAAAGCCGTTTGCAGCAGGAACACCGTGTAGTTTAATCATTCATTGTTTTGTTTATTTACAATAATAGACTCACAATCAGCAGCTTATTTGCAGCAAACATAGCAACTACAGTTTGCATGGAGACATATACTCTCTGAGAAACCAACCAATCCTCTTATTTTAAGCCCGACCATGATGTTTTTCCTAAACCTAACTAAGTAGTTGCCTAAACATAACTTAAAAAGCGTCCTCATGATCATATGGGATGCTATTCACCAGACTCCCCCACTCCTCCTCCTCCTCCCAGGGGCTCCTCTCTCTCTTATCCCAGGTAATGTGTCCACCAGCTTGGCGTGTTGTCCTCCCTCCGCCTGCTGTGATCTCTGGGTAAGCCGGTAACAGCCCGACTCTTATTAGCTCTCTTTATTGATTTGGAGAAGGGATTCAGAGCTGAGCCGCTCTCATTAGCACTGGATAAAGTCATAATCCACCAACCTGCAGGGTCAGACTCGGCGCTCGGCTGCCTTCACACTCTCAAATTCACACTTAACGAGTTGATTACAAGAAGATCCTCCACTTGTTAAATGATAATGAGGCTTTTTCACAGAAACAATGATGAAACAAAGAGTTTTCTTTGCACCAACAGATGTGAGATATTTTATTGTTGCATGAGTCTAGATCAAAAATACACACGATTGTTCTGTAATTAAAGTGTTCAGGAGTACTAGTGAGTTGTTAAACATGTTGGTCACAGGGTAAAGTGAGTCTACATGTATGTTTAATAAACAATCAATCTGGGAAGTGTTTTCTAAGAGCATCTCAGGTTTAGGTTTAGGAAAAAACAACATGGTTGGACATCAAACTACTACATTTGTAGCATGTCTGATTGTCAAGTCATCCATTTTTGAGAAACTCTGACTTGCTGGTGCATTGTGTGACATCTTTTTGAACAACACAAGCTATTCATGCCAAGAAGAATTTTCTACAAAATGTTTTTTTTTTATGTAAAATATATATTTTTGGCGAGTTCTTTTAGTGCTCCAACCTTTCCCAAACTGCATGGCCAAACAGTAACTTTGATTCATCATGTCAGATACTGTTTTATGTCAGCCTGTCAATCACTCTCTCAGTGATTCTGCTCATCACTCCTCCTTCCTCAGAAAGACTGGTAGAAACCTTCCTCACCCTCTCCTCCTCCTCCTCTTCCTCATCCTCCTTGTCTTTCTCCTCAAGCCCTCCGCACCGACTTCACTCCCGGCCCTCTTATCGATTTGCCGGTGTGATAGAGGTGGGAGGTGCGTTCACAATGCGGCGGGGGTCTGGCTGCTCGGCTGCATCTTTCAGAGGGCCAATCGATACCGACTCCTTTTCTCCCCTTCAAAGCTTTTCATTCACACAGACAAACAGGGAGAGAAAGGAGACGTGAGGAGCAGGGGGAAGGAGGAGGAGGAGGAGGAGGAGAAGAGTGAGCGACCTGAGAGTTATTTTTTTCTTTTCTCTCCTTTTCGCTCCCTCGCCTCTCTCTTCTTTATCCTCTCTGGACTCATCGCCTGGCCTCAGGGTCAAACTGGGGAGGAAAAGATAGAAAGAGGGAGGCGAAGAGAGAAAAGAGACGAGCGGGAGAGTGAAAGACAAGAGGAGTCACATGGGAGGGAAGAAAGAAAAGATAGATGGAACAAAATATACAAAAAAGCAGCAGGAGATGGGGAAGCACTCAAATCATGAAATGCCGCAAAGTAGCTGCATCATTTGCAGAAACCAGATACTAAATACTTTTAATGGGATTTAACCTGTTAAATATCTGCTAACAGACGTAGGAGGCTTTGAGATGAGGGACGTGGGAGGTGAGGGACATATTGTTGATGAAGATTGAAAAGGAACGGATGGAGGGTATAGGTGCAGAAGGATGAAAGTTTACAGTGGGAGGTGTCATATCAGTGGACGATATCATGTGATACAGAATAGGCCCAAGGATGTGAGGAGTCTAAACACACTTATTAGATCAATTAAGCATCTGCTTCCTCCTCCACCTCCTTTTTTATCTTTTGATGCTTACAGTGCTCTCTTCATCATTTCGACACTTTCTCATCTCAGCTCGTCACATACAGACGCTTTGTTGTTTATATCGCAGTAAACACGTGCTTCATGTTGTGAATTAAATAAAAAGACTTCTTTAGAATTAGGCAATAAAACCACTTTAGTTAGGTTTGGGGAAAAAACAACATGGTTGGGCTTAAAACTTCTACGTTTGTACAGTGAAAATGAAACTGAATGTGGTGAATGTTGTGAATCACGTAACATGAAAGTGAAACTTAACGAAACACAATAGATAATCCATCAATGAACATTTTGTTTTATGTTATAGAGCAACTTTACCAACTTAAAATCTTGTTATTGCTAACCTCCCAACCCGGTCTCACAGGAAGGCGTATAAATACCACGACATTACACGGCGTGTCATGAGTACGCATTTTAGCCTTTTTGCATGTCATTTGTACGTCCGTAGTTAGGTTTAGGCAAGAAAACCACTTAAGGTAAGGAGAAACATCATGGTTGGGCTTAAAATAAGTATGTAAACTAAGTAAAACATGTGCAGAAACAACTACGGAAAACAATTCACAATCATCACGTAACGTAATTTACAAAACAAAACACTCTCTTGGTAGAAGTCTGGTGTTTGTTGGACCCACCCATCCAACATAAGTGGTCTCTCTTGCTTTTTATACTACATCACTAACTCTTACCATAGCATTTATACAAGGATGCCTTTACATTGCAGTCAGTGCAGGATACATGGCATACAAATGACACGTGGAAATCTAGAAAGGCGTACTTATTGTACGCTAAATGCCTTGAGCATTATCGTGGCATTTATACGCCTTTTTGTGCTAACGGGCTGGATCTCTAGTGGTTCAACTTCTCACCTGGCTGCAATGATGCGAGTACACCGTGACATCACTCGATTATGTTGTCACGTATAAACAATATCAACATTTTTCTCCAACACATTTTGCTGTTGTAAAATAATGTTTTATATATGTGTAATTTGTAGGATAGGACAGGTTTGGGGACAGTGATTTAACTAATGTATTTGACTGATAAAACGTCAGCATATTTAAGAGATATAAAACAAGTGTTTTTCAGATTACGTCTTTTGTCTGCGTCTTTCAGCTCGAGAAGGGGACGACTCGTAGATGAGAAGCTCTGGGAAATAATGTTGTGTGAAGCAAAGGGTTGGGATTTGTAAGGTTAAACCATATCCATTAACAAACAGGAAAAACAAAGCCTTGATTATTCAAACACAGATGCCACTGTACGGCCTCCTCTGGGACTGTGATCCAGGCATCAAAGACTGACAACAATCTTCCTTTATCCGCTCTAATGGACTGTGAGAGATGCTGAGAATGTTTAGGAAGCAATCTCACCTTATAGTGAAATAT
>CAKAOI010051842.1:2103-16354 GCA_916701655.1 Sebastiscus albofasciatus
TGCGTCTGAAATGGAAACATCCCGACGCCCGCGTGGTGGTGGGGAACACGGAAGTGGGTCAGTCTGTCTCCCACAGATACATACATATTATATATATATATATACATACATACATACCTACTGTATATTATATATATTATATATATACATACATACTGTGTATTCACTCCCTGTCTGTGTCTTCAGGTATCGAGGTGAAGTTTAAGAACATGGTGTATCCGGTCATCTTGGCTCCAGCCTTCATTCCTGAACTCAACACAGTGACCCACACTGAGGACGGTCAGTACCCACTACGATACTACCGATTCTACCGATACTGATACTACCGATACTACCGGTACTACCAATGCTACCTATACTACCTATACTACCTATACTACCAATACTACCGATACTACCGATACTACTGATACTATCGATACTACCGGTACTACCAATGCTACCTATACTACCTATACTACCTATACTACCAATACTACCAATACTACCGATACTACCGATACTACTGATACTATCGATACTACCGGTACTACCTATACTACCTATACTACTGATACTATCGATACTACCGGTACTACCTATACTACCTATACTACTGATACTACCGATACTACTGATACTACCGGTACTACCAATGCTACCTATACTACCGATACTACCGATACTACTGATACTATCGATACTACCGGTACTACCTATACTACCTATACTACCTATACTACCAATACTACCGATACTACCGATACTACTGATACTATCGATACTACCGGTACTACCTATACTACCTATACTACTGATACTACTGATACTACCGATACTACTGATACTACCGGTACTACCAATGCTACCTATACTACCGATACTACCGATACTACTGATACTATCGATACTACCGGTACTACCTATACTACCTATACTACCTATACTACCAATACTACCGATACTACCTATACTACTGATACTACCTATACTACCAATACTACCTATACTACCTATACTACCGATACTACCGATACTACCGATACTACTGATACTACCGGTACTACCAATGCTACCTATACTACCGATACTACCGATACTACTGATACTATCGATACTACCGGTACTACCAATACTACCTATACTACCTATACTACCAATACTACTGATACTACTGATACTACTATACTACCTATACTACTGATACTACCTATACTACCGATACTACCGATACTACCGACCAGATGTCATGACTTCTTATCAGATATCTGTCTAAACTGTTGGAACACAT
Source organism: Sebastiscus albofasciatus (assembly GCA_916701655.1). Lineage (NCBI taxonomy): Eukaryota > Metazoa > Chordata > Actinopteri > Perciformes > Sebastidae > Sebastiscus > Sebastiscus albofasciatus. The sequence goes on from CAKAOI010051842.1 coordinate 3,374, forward strand.
TCAGTCTGATGAAGAACCGTGATGATGAGGACGTAAACCAGTAACGTTGTGCTGGTTTCTCCGTGTTCAGGCGTGGCGTTCGGTGCGGCGTGCACCCTCAGCCACATGGGGGCGGTGCTGAAGACGGCAGTGGAGACTCTTCCTCCTCATCAGACCGAAGTCTTCCTCGCCGTCCTGGAACAGCTGCGCTGGTTCGCCGGACTGCAGATACGCAACGTCGCCGTGAGTCACACACTGAGCCAGGGAATGAGTCATCATGATGTCACTTCCTGTTCCCCTCGTCTGGAGGTCTAAGTGTACTTGGCTAGTATACAGAAAAGAAGCTTCGTTTACCACCGAACAGAGTCCGTGCTGAGTTCAAGGAACCTAGTAAAGTGGACATTCTCAGGAGTAGTTCAGGAAGTGTAGGAAAGCGGATGTTTCTGTGTTATATAACTGTTGTTGTGTTTTCAGGCGGTGGGAGGGAACATCATGACGGCGAGCCCCATATCGGACCTCAACCCTGTTTTTATGGCGGCGAACTGCAAACTCACACTGATGGACAAAGGCAACACACACACACACACACACACACACACACACATTCCAGGAATCTGTGTTTTCCTACTGAGATCAAAGTTCATTGAACTACACACTGCCGGTCACACATAGCTGATTTAATTGTACTGAAGTTTATTTTGAAAGGGTCTGTTATCTGTGATATAAAGTCATGAGAATAAGATGTGTGACATCAGACGGTCACGGTGCGTTCACTGACTCCATGTTGGTCGGGAGGCGTTCAAGTGACCTTTAATCCAAACTGCTGAGTCACTCATTGCAGAGGTTTATTCTTCTACAGGTTTAATGTGTAACTTGTCCTCATTAAATCATCGACACACAACCTGATCTGTGTTACGTGTGTAGTTAACTCGTGTTATTACATCATCACATGTTTAAACCAGAGAGATGACAGACGCCGTCTCGGAGCGGACTCTTTATCTTTATCCAGTTTTAAGACGCATCTTTCTACGATAGTGTTTCTAGATCTTGGACAACATCTCCCATGATGCCTTGCTGCGTCACCAAACACTCCTTTAGTTGTAGTTGTTGAGAGTTTTCATTTGTCCCACAGCACTTAAAGGTCAGAACAGTCAGAGTTATTCATGTTTTTTCTGACGCCGTCGACGGTCTGTGAACACAACACAGAGAGTAAACATGAAATCTGAACTGTCGTTCTGGCCTTTGACCTCTGACCTCTGACCTTTGACCTCAGATGGCAGTCGTGAAGTTCGGATGGACGACGGTTTCTTCACCGGCTACAGGAAGACGGTTCTGAGACCGCAGGAGGTCCTGGTGTCCATCGAGATCCCCTACAGCAAGAAGGTAGAGACGGCATCGCCACGGCAACCGCCATCTGTCACCTAGCAACCGCTGTCTGTCACCTAGCAACCACCGTCTGTCACCTAGCAACCACTGTCTGTCACTGTCTGTCACCTAGCAACCGCTGTCTGTCACCTAGCAACCGCTGTCTGTCACCTAGCAACCGCTGTCTGTCACCTAGCAACCACTGTCCAGACTCTGACTCTGGTGTTTTCTGTGTTTTCTTCCAGACTCAGTTCGTCTCCGCCTTCAAACAGTCGCCTCGCCGGGAGGATGACATCAGCATCGTCACCACGGCAATGAGCGTCACCTTCGCTCCCGGGACCGACGTCGTTGAGGACTTGAGGATGAGCTACGGCGGCATGGCCGCCATCACCACGATGGCGACGAAGACGGCGAACAGACTGCTGGGAAGGTAACCACTACGCACAACGCAAGATCAGTATACTCCAAAGTATAGATATAGACTGCATGTATATATCTATACACATATATACTGTGTGTATGTGTTGTCCAGGCGGTGGGGGGAGGAGCTTCTGCAGGAGGCTTGCTCCTCATTGGCTGAGGAGATGACCCTCGACCCCTCGGCGCCGGGCGGCATGGTGACGTACCGGCGAACTTTGACCCTCAGTCTGTTCTACAAGTTCTACCTGACGGTGCTGCAGAAGCTCCGGCTGAAGGTCAGAAGAACACGTGTGTGATGGAACGTGTAGATATCCTTAAAGAACAGAGATGAGTTCTATCTATACGTGGTTGTGTACGTCGTTCACACCTGCTGTCTGTTGTGTCTCAGGGTGTGAACGTGGACGCCGTCCGGCCCGACTGTCTGAGCGCTGCAGAGCTTCATCACCCGGAGACGCCGTCCAGCGTTCAGGTCTACCAGGTACAGACAGGTTGCCATGGTTACTCAGACCACGTATCGTCCAGGTGTGTAACGTCTCACGTGTGTCCTCCAGGCGGTGCCGGAGGGGCGGGGCCAGGACGACGTGGTGGGCCGTCCCATGATGCACCTGTCGGCCCTGAAGCAGGCGACGGGCGAGGCGGTTTACTGCGACGACGTGCCGCTGTACGAGAACGAACTCTACCTGGCGCTCGTCACCAGCAGCAAAGCACACGCTAACATCCTGTAAGACACACACACACACACACACACACACCTTTACCACACCTGGACCTCACCTGTCCGGTCTGACCAGGTGTGTGTCCCAGCTCTATAGACCCGTCAGCAGCAGAGCAGATGCCCGGCGTCGTCTGCAGCGTGTTCGCCGACGACATCCCCGGCAGTAACGCCACCGGACCTGTCGAATACGACGAGACCGTCCTCGCCAGCCGCCAGGTGAGTTCCTGTTCCAGGTGAGTTCCTGTTCCAGGTGAGTTCCAGGTCCAGGTGAGTTCCGGGTCCAGGTGAGTTCCGGGTCCAGGTGACTTCCTTGTCCAGGTGAGTCTCTGAGGTTCCCAGCCAGGCTGATGATGTTTCCCTCCGTTCTGCAGGTGACGTGTGTCGGTCACATCATCGGCGCCGTGGTCGCCGACACTCAGCTTCACGCTCAGAGAGCCGCCAAAGCCGTCAGGATCCAGTACGAAGAGCTGCCGGCAGTCGTCACCATCCAGGTGAGACCAGACGCACCTGGATGTGACGGAGTGTTACAGGTTAATGTGATGATGTTATTAAGATGAGCTCCCGTTGGTTTGATTGACAGGAAGCCATCGCCGCCCAGTCCTTCTATCAGCCAATCAGAACCATCCAGAGGGGCGACCTGGAGGCGGGGTTTAAACAGGCCGACCACATCCTGGAGGGTAGGACCGTCCTCCGGATTCCAGCTGATCAGGTATTGATCAGGTATTGATTACTGATTGATTACTGATTGATTATGTGACAGGTGAGATGCACATCGGAGGTCAGGAACATTTCTACCTGGAGACCAACGTGACTCTGGCGGTTCCCCGAGGAGAAGACGGAGAGATGGAGCTCTTCGTTTCTACTCAGTCTGCGTCCAAAACACAGGTAACAATACTACAAAACACAGGTACTAATACTCCTAAAACACAGGTACTAATACTATAAAACACAGGTACTAATACTCCTAAAACACAGGTACTAATACTACAAAACACAGGTACTAATACTCTAAAACACAGGTACTAATACTCTAAAACACAGGTACTAATACTACAAAACACAGGTACTAATACTCTAAAACACAGGTAACAATACTCTAAAACACAGGTAACAATACTCCTAAAACACAGGTACTAATACTCTAAAACACAGGTACTAATACTCCTAAAACACAGGTACTAATACTCTAAAACACAGGTACTAATACTCATAAAACACAGGTACTAATACTCTAAAACACAGGTACTAATACTCCAAAACACAGGTACTAATACTCTAAAACACAGGTACTAATACTATAAAACACAGGTACTAATACTCTAAAACACAGGTACTAATACTCCATCTACTGCTGTGTCTAGTGAAACGCAGTAGATGAATTGTATGTCTTGAAAACATCAGTATATTTAAAGATACAACTCTCGTACTGTGTCCGTCAGTCTCTGGTGGCGAAGGCGTTGGGCGTCCCCGCCAACCGGGTGGTGGTCCGGGTGAAGCGGATGGGCGGAGGCTTCGGGGGGAAGGAGAGCCGAACCACCGTGTTGTCCACCGTGGTCGCCGTGGCAGCAAACAAGTACGTCTGCCAACAGTCCGTGGTTAGAGTCTCTTATTTTGAAATCAGATATAATAAAAGTACTTCCTGTGTGGTGTCAGGCTGAAGAGGCCGGTGAGGTGCATGTTGGACAGAGACGAGGACATGTTGGTCACCGGAGGAAGACACCCCTTCTATGGAAAATACAAGGTGGGCTGATGGAGTAGCTGTGGATAAATGTATAAATAAAGTTGTTTCTAATTGAATTGTGTTGTTCAGTAGAGCTCTGACTCTGTTTAGTGTCTGTTGGTACCTCCGGTTGTCGTGGTTTCACTCCACCTTCTTCTTCTTCTTCTGCTCCTCCAGGTGGGTTACCTGAACAGCGGTAAGGTGGTGTGTCTGGACGTGTCGTACTACAGTAACACCGGGAACTCCATGGACCTCTCTCTGTCGGTGAGTATCGCCACCAACAACAGACGTTATGCTGATGATGTCACGCTGATGATGTCACGCTGATGTCTCACCTCTGTTCATCCGTTGAAGGTCATGGAACGCGCTCTGTTCCACATGGAGAACTCGTACAGCGTGGCGAACGTGCGCGGCCGTGGCTTCCTGTGCCGCACCAACCTGCCATCCAACACGGCCTTCAGGGGCTTCGGAGGGCCGCAAGGCATGATGGTCGCTGAGAGCTGGATGACGGACGTGGCTCAGAGTCTGGGGCGGCCCACCGAGGAGGTACGTAGGACGATCGATGAGGTCACACATGATGAATTTTGGCGGCGTCCAAATAGTGACTCCGTCTTCCTACAGGTGCGCCGGTTGAACCTGTATATGGAAGGTGATTCAACACCCTACAACCAGATCCTGGATCAGTTCACCCTGGACCGCTGCTGGGACGAGTGCCTGTCCCGCTCCGAATACCAACAGCGCCGAGCCGCCGTCGACCTTTACAACAGGTAACCCACTGCAACAAGTCGGTCGGTCTGGAACCACGCTGTTGGCGCTACAACGAGAAAAACGGTCCAGTCGGCGACAAAATGTCCAAAGAAGTTTCTGTTGACTGTTGAAGAACTGATGAACCTCAAACAGTTTGAACATTATAACTCTGCTGGTTGAGATGAACTCTTTCTGTTCTTTCCTGTCAGACAGAACCGGTGGACCAAACGAGGCCTCGCCATCCTCCCCACCACGTTTGGCATCAGCTTCACCGCCGTCTTCCTCAACCAGGTCTGACCCGACAACACGGACTAACGAACTGTTAAAGTCTGGATGGTTTGCATCAGTCCCTGTTTCTGTGTTCCTGCAGGCCGGAGCTCTGGTTCATATCTACACCGACGGCTCGGTGCTGTTGACCCACGGTGGGACGGAGATGGGACAAGGACTCCACACCAAGATGGTCCAGGTACCGGAGCTTCCCAGTCCATTGATCTGACCTTTTCCCAAATTGTGAAGCAGTTTTTTGTTTGATTTTTCTATCTGACCTTTGAGTTGATTTCAGTATTCAATATCTAGTGGTCGTTAGAGGAACTGTAGCTAAAGGGCCCAATATGGACGCTTGGGGGACTCCGATGTTGTCCCACACTGTGTCTGTGTGTCCAGGTCGCCAGCCGGGTTCTGGGTATCCCCTGTTCAAAGATCCACATCTCAGAGACCAGCACCAGCACGGTCCCCAACACCAGCCCCACCGCCGCCTCTGCCTCCTCGGACCTCAACGGAGGGGCCGTGCAGAATGCCTGCGAGATCCTCGCGAACCGCCTGGAACCGTACAAGACCAAGAACCCCAAAGGATCATGGGAGGACTGGGTGAGCAGGAGTACTTTCTTCTTGCAGTAGCAGTAGTAGAGGTACTCAGGAGTTTGTCTCATCGTCTTACTCAGTATATTTCTACCTGTGTTTCAGGTGAGAGCAGCGTACTTCGACAGAGTCAACCTCAGCGTGAACGGGTTTTACAAGTAAGTCTAGTAAATCTGTCGATAAATGAAGTCCAGGACGGAGCTTTCACTGCTTCCTGTTTCTCATCAGGACTCCAGATCTGGGTTACGACTTTGTCTCAAACTCGGGCCGAGCGTTCAACTACTACACCTACGGAGTGGCGTGTTCAGAGGTGGAGGTCGACTGTCTGACCGGAGCTCACAAGGTCTGGACTTTATCATGATAAAGGTGTCCCACAGGGATCAACACTAGGTCCCCTGTTATTTACTGTACTGTATATTACTTATTATACGCCTCTATGCAGACGATACCATCCTGTAGGTAACTGGCTCTACTGTAAACCTTCGTTGTGGTCCCAGTCTGCTTTTGAAGACCTCCAGACCTCTTTTATTGACCGGTTGAACCTGATTGAGACAGAAATTGGAACCCTTCTTCCCCCCAATGTCCATCAAAGATCTTCTCTAAAAGATCAAGAAAGCTATTCATTACATTTGTCTTTTTTATTATGGATCCAATTTTCAACTGCAGTCTTTTTGAATTCTGTTTTATATCATGTTAAACATGCTTCATGTTATATTTGTGTTGTAGAACCTGAGTACCACCATAGTGATGGACGTTGGTCACAGCCTCAACCCGGCTATCGACATCGGACAGGTAAGTCAATGAATCATTAAAACCTTCATTCAGTCACCCATTCTGTCCTGTAGCGCCTCCCTCAGGTCAAAGTGTCTTCATTCTGTCCTCTAGCGCCTCCCTCAGGTCAAAGTGTCCCCATCCTGTCCTCTAGCGCCTCCCTCAGGTCAAAGTGTCCCCATCCTGTCCTCTAGCGCCTCCCTCAGGTCAAAGTGTCCTCTGTCTGTCTCCAGGTTGAGGGGGCGTTCATGCAGGGTCTGGGTCTCTTCACCCTGGAGGAGCTTCACTATTCGCCCCGCGGCGTCCTCCTCACTCGGGGTCCTGGTTCTTATAAGATCCCGGCTTTTGGCGACATTCCCACCCAGCTCACTGTCTCGCTGCTCCGCGACGCACCGAATCACAAGGCCATCTTCGCCTCCAAGGTGACGCCGCCGACGATGCTCAGAACATTTTAAACACAACTGCTGCAGATTTTTATTTTGAAGGTTTTTCTTTTCCTCTCCAGGCGGTGGGCGAGCCTCCTCTCTTTCTGGCGGCGTCGGTTTTCTACGCCATCAAAGACGCCATCATCGCTGCCCGGCTGGAGTCGGGCATCAGCGGGCCCTTCAGGCTGGACAGCCCCGCCTCCGCCGAGAGGATCCGCAACGCCTGCAGCGACAGATTCACCAAACTGGTACGAACGATTTTATTGGTACCGCAAGAGTTTAGAGACGCTACTCAGGAAGGATCGATACGATCCACAAACTCCAGAAGCAGGAGAACACCGGAGTCCGTCACGGTTACGTCTCAGTCAGGTTTAACCGTGGTCGCCTTTAGCCCATAAAATATAACTAGAAGTTTAATTGAAATTGAACCGTCGGCACATAGAATGTAGAGACGCACCGATAACCGATACCAGTATCTGGTCTGATACTGTGCTCATGTACTCGTACTCGCAAAACGGCTCCGATACAACTATACAGTGGTGCGCCCGACCCCGCTGGGCCGGGGTCCCACCTCAGCTGGAACTGGTTCCCACTCGGCGGTCCAGGTCATCCCAAAGGTGCTGGATTGGGTTGAGGTCAGGACAAGTTCCTCCAAGAGGCCTAGAACTCAGGTAAAACCAGTAAACATGATGGGAGACACGGCATCACCTCCTGTACGGGATTTAAACCTGCCGACTGTTTGTGTGTTGCAGTGTCCTCCTGCAGAACCTGGATCCTTCAGCCCCTGGTCTGTCCAGGTCTAGAGGACTGATGGAGAACCTGGATCCTTCAGCCCCTGGTCTGTCCAGGTCTAGAGGACTGATGGAGAACCTGGATCCTTCAGCCCCTGGTCTGTCCAGGTCTAGAGGACCACCACTGATGGAGAATCCACCATTTTCTATGCACATTTAACTGAGTCAATGATGGTAAACAGCTATCGTTAGCTGACATTATACACTTTAATTATATATTTGAACTCTTGTATAAGCAGAACCTGCCGTTAGCTGTTAGCCATTAGCTAACAAGCAACATATTATCTTCTTTAAAGGACTCAGGGAATAAAACATGATTTATAAATGTCACATGAATCAAACAAACTTATATCAGCCGAGATTAATCATCACATCTGTAATTATTGTTTACACTGATTGTTGCAGCACTTTGAGAATTAAATATGATATAAACTAGATGAATGTTGTGTTATATAGAATTATTGCACAGTATGAATGAAAATAAAACTTCTAGAAGCACATTTGGCTGGATGTTTATTTCTAGTCTGTCTGTAAGTTATTAACGCTATAACCCCTGATATATAGTAAATAGTGTGTTCTCAGCTTAATATCCTCTTAATTATACACCTCTGTGCAGACGATACCATCCTGTAGGTAACTGGCTCTACTGTATTTTACCTGTTATACACCTCTATGCAGACGATACCATCCTGTAGGTAACTGGCTCTACTGTATTTTACTTGTTATACACCTCTATGCAGACGATACCATCCTGTAGGTAACTGGCTCTACTGTATTTTACTTATTACATGCCTCTATGCAGATGATAGCATCCTGTAGGTAACTGGCTCTACTGTAAACCTTCGTTGTGGTCCCAGTCTGCTTTTGAAGACCTCCAGACCTCTTTTATTGACTAGTTGAGGACGTCATGATGAGGTCACGCTGTTAGCTGGAGGCTAATGCTAGCTGATAACTGATTATTGATTACTTGCTTGTTGTGTTTTGATATTGTGATGTGACGTGGTTTAATCCCAGGTTTAATTAATTAAACCTGGGATTAAATGAGAGCAGGCGTAGGATGTGGATAAACTTTATTAGCATTCTGTTGCTGAACAGTCACAACAGGAAACAGGAAATGATTCTAATCATCGCCGTCGTCTTTTCCCGAATTGTCGATGATCTTCCTCATCCAGCGGCTCATCCTGAACACGTGGGTGTAGAAGCCGTACTTCCCGTCGCGGTCGCAACCTTCACCCCACGACACGATGCCCATCTGGTACCAGCGGTTCTCTGCCGGGTACTGAACACAACACAGCGTTCCCTCGTTATATTATTACAGCTGTGTCATTCAAACCACTCCATGTTTATGAACTGTTAATATAATATACAGCAGTGACATGATGATCCTCACCTTCATCACAAACGGTCCACCGCTGTCTCCCTCACAGGCGTCTCCACGATGGGCGTCCTCCGGGCTATAACCTGAAACACAAAACTCACGTGGTTAAACTAAACGTTTACTCATTTTGACACATCAGTTGTTAGAGATGGGACTCACAGGACTCACGATACCGACGAGTCACGTGAGTCGTTAGTATCGTCAATGCCGTGAGTCCCATAAGTCGCTACTCACGTGAGTCGCTAGTATCGTCAGTCACGTGAGTCGCAAGTCAGGTGATTCGTCAGTCAGTTGTTGAGGTGTTTCAGTCTGAAGCCAAACGGCGGCCCGTCAGACTGACCTCCACGCTGTTGATTCTTATTCACGTAATAAACGTAGAACCGTTACCGGCACAGAACATGTTGTCGGTGGTCTTGACGGTGGTGGAGCTCCGGCAGATGTTCGGCTCGACGATGGGGAGATGGATCTGCTGGAGGTATTTGGGTAAATTTCTGGCTGAAGGGTTCCAGGTTTCCTGCAGGTTCCCCCAACCGGTGACTCGACCTTTATATCCGGCAGTCAGCAGCCTGTTGGAGGGAAAATGTAACGGGTTAACGGTTCTAAAGGGTTAATGGTTCTGACGGGTTAAACCAGATGACTCACAGAGTCTACCGTAAAGGGTTAATGGTTCTGATGGGTTCTGTGGTTGACTTACGTCCTGGCAACCTTCTTGGATGGCAGGCAGATGGGGTGGATCCGATCGGTGAAGGTGACGGGTCGTCTCAGGTGCAGCAGAGCGATGTCCCGGTTCAGGTTCTCCTTCCAGTTGTACTTTGGGTGGACGATGATGGCACTGATGGCCACGATCTTCTCGTTGCCGCGCTCGAACCTGGAAGGTCATCAGAATTATTCTCTGGTTCTGCTCTCGGGAACCCGTCATATATATATTATATACCGCAGACGCAGACGGCGAGGCTTACGCAGCCCGGTTGTGTTTCCCCAGTCGGACCAGGATGTCGTTGGCGGTGAAGTTCTTGTTCCAGGGCGGGTAGAGGATGCAGTGAGCGGCGGTGAGGATCCATTGATCGCTGATCAGACTGGCGCCGCACAGCAGCTCCTGAGGGCTGCGCTTGTACAGCATCACCTGCCTGCAGACCGCAAACAGGTTCTGGTCACGTACAGGTACCAGGAATCTTTCTATAGTTTGGTTACCATGGTGACAGCTTGTTGTTTTAGGTTTGGTTACCATGGTGCCGAGCCCACCTCGGCGTCGTCGCCCCCGACGATGCGTTGTTCCCGGTACGACTCCAGCAGCTCGTCCTCCTTCACGTCCTTTTTCTGCAGAGCTTCAAACAAGGGGCGTTCTCCGCACACTAGGACACAACCAGACAGTCAACCAGTTAACTAACCAGTCAACCAGTTAACTAACCAGTTAACTAACCAGTCAACCAGACAGTCAACCAGTTAACTAACCAGTTAACTAACCAGTTAACTAACCAGTCAACCAGACAGTCAACCAGACAGTCAACCAGTTAACTAACCAGTTAACTAACCAGTTAACTAACCAGTTAACTAACCAGTTAACTAACCAGTGAGCCAGTTAACTAACCAGTCAACCAGACAGTCAACCAGTTAACTAACCAGTCAACCAGAGAGTCAACCAGTTAACTAACCAGTCAACCAGACAGTCAACCAGTTAACTAACCAATCAGTCAACCAGTTAACTAACCAGTCAACCAGACACTCAACCAGTTAACTAACCAGTCAGTCAACCAGTGAACTGGTTAACCAGTTCACTGGTTAGTTATCTCTCAGTACTCACCACTCTCTCCTTGTCCGAAGGTTTCAGTTTTGAAGAAGAGTTTCCTGGTCGTGAGGACGGAGCGCTCGCGACCTTCAGTCTCTGAGGTCAGAGGGTCGTCCACCAGCAGGTCCTCTGGGAGACAGACAGGTAACAGGTAGGTATCACCAGTGTAGTACTCTGTAGTAGAAGTACTAGTAGTAGTATTTACCACACAGGTCCAGGTCGCAGTAGTCGATGGTCACGTTTCCAGCGACCTTCACGTAGCACCAGGGGCCCTCGGGGTCGTTGTCAGGGTTACGGCACTTGTTGCCCTGGAGACTGACCTCGGGGATGAATTCCTTGTCCACGCTGAGCACCGTGGCCTCCGGCGAGGACCACGCCATACAGGTGTGACCCCCCATGGTGACCGTCAGGTCGCCGATGTAGTCCACTCCGTAGTTGGATAAACAATCGCTGGTTCTGATTGGTTCAGGGGCCACAGTGGACGGGACAAAGTCCTGACCTTTAACGACAAGAGAGTGTTCTTATTAATCTTCTACCAATATATGTAGTAGTACACATAGTATTTCTGAGTCTGCTAGTACTTGTGTGATAAATATGGGTACTCAGAGGACTAGTACGTAGGGATATTGTAGTATTTAGTTAGTAGTATTAGCAGGTACTTGCCACATGTGGGGACCCTGCAGGTCTCTTTCTGGACCGTGGGGTCGGTGGTGAAACACCAGGGTCCCTCTGGACGGTCGTTGGGGTTCCGACAGAAGTTCTCCTGCAGGACGCTGTCTGGTGCTGAAGAGTTGAACTCCCTAAAGACGGACAGACAGGTTCATTCATTATAGTAGTTAACTAGTTAACTTGGTTGGCTGGTTGTTTGTCTGGTTAGTTGGTTAGTTGGGTGGGTGGTTGGTTGGGTGGTTGGTTGGGTGGTTGGTTGGTTGAGTGGTTGGTTGGTTGGTTGGTTTGTTCGGTGGTTGGTTGGTTGGTTGGTTGGTTGGTTGGTTGGTTGGTTGGTTGGTTGGTTGGTTGGGTGGTTGGTTGGGTGGTTGGTTGGTTGAGTGGTTGGTTGGTTGGTTGGTTTGTTCGGTGGGTGGTTGGTTGGTTGGTTGGGTGGTTGGTTGGTTGGTTGGTTGGTTGGTTGGTTGGTTGGTTGGGTGGTTGGTTGAGTGGTTGGTTGGGTGGTTGGTTGGGTGGTTGGTTAGTTGGTTGGTTGGTTGAGTGGTTGGTTGGTTGGTTGGTTGGTTGGGTGGTTGGTTGGTTGAGTGGTTGAGTGGTTGGTTGGTTGGTTAGTTGGCTTGATAGTTGGTTGGTCAGTTGGCTAGTTACTTGGTTGGTTAATTGGTTAGTTAGTTGGTCAGCTAGTTAGTTACCTTATTATGGGATGTGGGAAGCTGTGCCTCCAGTGTTGACATGTTCGTCCTGATTGTGTGATGTTGATGTTTCCTCCGTAGTTCACACCTGAACCAGAACCTGAAATACACTGACCTGAACACACACACACACACACACACACAGGTTGTCAGTATTTATGTGTATTTTATTACATTAACTTTATTAATATTTACCTTCTATACACTGTCTGACCAGGTCGATGTTGTCCTGAGTTCTGACCATCTGAGTCCCTTTACAGTCTGACAGACAGACAGACAGACAGACAGACAGACAGACAGGTAGTTAGGTGTTTGTGTACTCTGGTTGTGTACTCTGGTTGTGTACTCTGGTTGTGTACTCTGGTGTTCTGGACTTTGTTCGTGTTGACAGAACGTCTGATGAAACTTCAGATTTGAAGTAAATAAATAGAACAGAACTCACCCAGATACTTGGTCCAGAAGACCTCCTGGAGAGGAGACAGGGTACTACCGGTTACTACAGAGTACTACTAGTACTACTAGTACTGTTACTACTGAGTAGTGAATGAGAGCAGAATTAAGGGTACCGTTTTATTCGGCTCTTCGAACACCTCTCTGGCTTCTTCATGGTCACAGATCTCCTCAACACACTCTCTCTCCAGGTTCCCTGATATCACATCATAACA
>CAKAOI010051845.1:0-26353 GCA_916701655.1 Sebastiscus albofasciatus
TGAAGTTCTATTTTTGTGAAAACTGAAAACTGGTTTGTATTAGGTATTACCCTGTAAACAATCTTGAGCCATTACCACTAGTTAAAAGAACAGTGTGCAACATCTCCGGCCCAGTCACACAGCAGTTTGTGAAACAGTCATGATATTTAATGTATTGATTTGCATACATAGAAACAAATTTAAATTTTCTTTCATGATGGTCAGCATGACCGCTGCCCAGGACACCGATGTTCATGTTTTGTGTGAAACCGTAAAAATTAGAGTTGATTTATTTGTCACGTAACTTCTGTACTTAAGTTACAGCACTTCCAAAGTTATTCTAACCCAAACCACAATCTTTTCATAAACCTAACTAAGTACTTTCTGTCACATAATTTCTGTACTTAAGTTACGCCACTTTCGGTGTTATTTTAACCTTAACCACGATCTTTTCCTAAACCTAACCAAGTAGTTTTTGTCACATAACTTCTGAACTTAAGTAACGCCACTTTCGGTGTTATTTTAACCCCAAACCACGATCTTTTCCTAACCCTAACTAAGTAGTTATATTTTGAAAACACTGGGGTGGAAATTGACACGTGCATCACGTGTTGCCGGACATTCGTAAGAAAACGTGCACAAAAATACGTTGTTGAAAGTCGTGCTGAGCGCCACGAAAAAAAGTAAATTCATGTCTATGTACACGAATCAAATAGGTTACATTTTGTGACTATTTCACGAACTGCTGTGAGACTGTGTTGACATTTCGGGCGATCTATTAGCAGAAATTAATATAATATTTATAACTATGTTTTCATTAGTGTACAATCACCTGAAATTGAGATATGTTTGGTTTTCCTGAAGGCCACCGTAGTTCTCCGACACGCTTGTGAAACCGCAGTAAGGTGAGCCGCGGAGTGCTAAACCGTGGTGCTGCCAGCTGACTTCCGTTTCTTCTAAAGTAGTTTTAATACGGTAAGGACGACCTCTGAGCGAGGTGAAGGGCGTTAGCACGGTTTTGCACTCGGCGGCTCACGTTACCGAAGTCTTGCAAAGGGAGGAGTGAGCAGAGGACCCAACCCAGTCGGTTGCAATCTCCAACCACACCACTAGACGCTGCCAACTCTTACACACTGTACCTTTAACTCAAAATGCTGTAGATTCACCAGATTCACCCAAATGGTATATTGGTGTTGTTATGGAGACTGGGAGCCTTGCTCATAAAGAAGGCCAGAACAAGTCAGAATGTAAAAGTAAAATCTCAAAACTCCTGAACCACACTGAGTGAATTCAATGGGGATGGGAAGAAGTTTGTACTTATTACTTTAGTGATCATCTGAGATTATACCTAACACCAAATTGATATTGTCCTTTGGTCCTTCATTTTCATTTCATTCATTTTCATGCAGGCATGTGACTGGCTGAGTGACTTGGAATAAGTTACCAGGGCTAGTGAAGCCTAGTCACATGTTAGTGGTGAAGCTGTGGAGTCAGAAAGCTTCTGTGTGTGGTGCTGTAACTGAATCCTTCTGGCCCAAAAAACATGTGCCTGTCATGTTTGAAGCAGACAGGTGGACTCAAATGCAGAGACAGCAACAGGCAGGAGACGGCAACTAAAGAATGAACTATTTATTTTCCAACTACGAGTAGAAAGTAGAAACATTGGGAAAAAAAGAATGTGTTTTTTGAACATTAAAGCATGTAAACATGTTCTAGTAGAAACCCAAAATACAAACATGAACATGAAAATGAGTAATGAAATGTCCCCTTTAAAATTAAACATATACTGTACATATTAATATACAAAACATGAACAGATCATAAACCTAAGAAAACAGTGTGTGTTGACAGATGTGCAGCAGTGTTTTCTATAATAATAATGGGGCTGTGTTAGCACATGTTTGCATATTTGGAGGATTTCTGGGAATTGCAGTTCAATTTCAAACAGTTACCAGTTGCTGCCATGTGGAGCCGCTAATGTGCTTATAGATGCCGAGTGTAGTTTGAATTTGAATTATATTCAGAGAAACCTATCAGCAGGAATGTAGACTCTACATTATCTATTGCTTCTTTTCTTTGAAGGGTGTTTGTGTGTGTGTGTGTGTGTGTGTGTGTGTGTGTGTGTGTGTGTGTGTGCCTGGGGCCTCTGCAATCGGCATTCCAGCCCACATGTAGTCATTCTGTCTCGCTGATTGAGCCTGTTGTCTAAATGAGGAGCGGTTAATTACCTCCTCACAGCAGCTCTGTTCACCATGCAGCCTACCCACCAAGACCACAGAACAGAACACAACACGACACCTCTGCTTAACAAATTAAACAGAGAGGCAAAGAAAGAGGGAGGCGAGAGGGAGACGGAGACGCCGAAGCAACCGGAACAGTGTTGGGGAACAAATGAGAGAGGGAAAAGATGGGGGAAAAGGAGAGATGAGATTAAAGAACTGGATGCTGCGAGGCGGCAAATGAAGGCGAGAGGGAGAAGGGGTGGGTGAGAAAGAAGAAGAAGGAGGAGGAGGAGGAGGATAATAATGGGGAAGATGTTAAAAGAGAAGAAAGACAGCAGCAGGAAGAATAAATGAGAGGCCATAACAAAATGACGAGAAGTTAAAACGGATGACAAACAGAGGTTAAATCAAATGAGATGGAGACGCTCACGCAAATGGGAGATGGGAGGAAGAGAGAGGTGGAGAGGAAACTAAACTGACACGGAAACCGCAGGAAGCTGCTTTAACAAATGGGGCCGTGCCGCAGCCTACCAGCGCTGTGCTGTGATACGGCCCCATTTTTCATTAACACTGTGATTTATCAACACAGTTCTGAGAGGATCGTAGCGGGGGCTTTTGATTAAGGCCATTAGATATCAGACATTAGCCGTGAGATTACTCACGCTGCTGGTGGGTGCATTTGATTCTTTATGCCAGGGCTTGCCCATGGGCAGCCTCTGTGCCCTGCTGACTGCTCTCTTTTGAAGCAGCTCTTGACAATGATGGGGTCTCCCCGGTGGCTCAGCGGGTGAAAGAGCCCGCCATAGGTTAAATACACTGTGCTGAGTTTGACCTTTTTTCAATGCCTTCCATACTTTTTCTCCTTCTGCTTTTTTTTTTCCTATCTCGTCTATCACTTGCTGTCTACTTTCTTCTGCTTTTAAGATTTTTTGGGGGCTTTGTGCCTTTATTTGATAGAGATAGTGATAGTGTTTGAAAGGGGGGGAGAGAGGGGATAACATGCAGCAAAGGGCCACGGGTCGGATTCGAATCCCGGGACGCTGCAGCGAGGACTCAGCCTTTGGTACATGGGGTGCCCGCTTCACCAGGTGGGCTACCGGGGCACCCCTTTCTTCTGCTTTTAAATCTTACACACATTTCTTTTAATTGATTAATACATGTATTATTATTCATTCTTATTAATGAATAGAACAACTTGACACACAGCTGGATCTCAAAGTAATCTTCAGGTTCCCAGCTTTCATATGATGTACACCACTTCTATGTGACATCTACTGTTGACTATTTATCTACCCCTCAACATCCCCCATCCCTCACATCTAAAAGAAGAGGGTGGAATGGTATGCTGTAAATGTTTGAAGACAAATGGATTATATTTGTCTATATTTTTCTGTGTTTATTAATAAGTAAATGTAAAAGTTAAAGCTGCACTAATCAATATTTTACGATAAAAAGTGGCTCAAATGACTCATTTTATTGTGAAAGGGGTCGCTCTTACTGACGAACCTTCAGAGAATTATCACCTGGCTCTGCAGCTCCCATCAGCTCTAAGGAGCATTTTAGCATCTTTTAGCTAATTGGTTTTCTGGCCCACGACTTTGCTCTCATCAACCTTGTTTCCAGCAGTAGCTTTTTGTTTTTCAGTAACAAACTTCTGCTAAAACCACTGTGTACTGCCTGATCAGAACTAAATGGCAGAAAATTGAGTGGAAGTTGTTAGAAATGCTTCATTTCTGTATTAAATTGTTTTGTACTGCAATTAACACACAGGTCACTCATACAGGTTCAGCAAAAGTATACACTATTTCAGCATGTACCTGAAATAATCAAATAGTAAAACATGACTTTTATTTAATAAACCCCACCTTTAAAAAAAGTCTAAATCAAAGCTGTGTAACTGTTACCCCTAACCCTAACTTATTAGTTTGTTGCCTAAGCCTAACCAAGTCAATATTATCTTAAGCCTAACTAAGTAATTTGTTGTCTAAGCCTAACCAAGTCAATCTTTTCTTAAGCCTTACCAAGTAGTTTGTTGCCTAAGCCTAACCAAGTCGATCTTTTCTGAAGCCTAAGTTGTTTTTTTTGCCTAAGCCTAACTAAGGCAATCATTTCCTAAATCTAACTAAGTAGTTTGTTGCCTAAGCCTAACCAAGTTGTTCTTTTCTTAAGCCTAAGTTGTTTTTTTTGCCTAAGCCTAACTAAGGCAATCATTTCCTAAATCTAACTAAGTAGTTTGTTGCCTAAGCCTAACCAAGTCGATCTTATTTTAAGCCTAACTAAGTAGTTTGTTGCCTAATTCTAACCAAGTCGATCTTCTCGTAAGCCTTACTAAGTAGTTTGTTGCCTGAGCCTAACCAAGTTGATCTTTTTCTAAACCTAACTAAGTCGTTTTGTTGCCTAAACCTAATCAAGTTGTTTTTTTCTTAATCCTAACTAAATAATTTTGTTGCCAAAGCCTAACCAAGTCAATCTTTTCCTAAACCTAAGTTGTTTTATTTTGAAAAGGCTGGGGCAGACATTTGTAGGAAAACGCACGAAAAATACATCGTTCAAAGATGCTAAGTATCACGAAAAAAAGGGAAATTCGTGTCTATGTACGCAAATCAAATAGATTAAATTTTGTAAACTATTTCACAAACTGCCGTGAGACTGTGTTGAATGTACCCGACGTGAATACTATACATGCTCTGATCCTTGTGTATAGCAGGCCTCCACAGAGCACCTTCTCTTTCTGAGCCTGTATACTCATCCTGCATCCGTACAGATAAAACAGAGCCACTTTTACTTGGCTTGCTGATCACACCATAACAGACATCTCCATTCTTCTGTCAGCATGATGAGTGGGTCTGATAACCACTATCTTCTCAAGAGGGGAACAGAGCCGTTGCCATAACGATAACCCTATAATAAACAGAATAATGATGCCCAAACTGCAGCCAACGCCATCACGCAAACCTGGCACGACTACGAGTTGGCCGATACACCGTGGTTATCAGAGGAGAGACTATTAGTGAACATCTCTCACCCACTTGACTTTTTTTTCTGTCTCTGAACCTCCGATACTCTTGATTTCTCGCTCACCACCGGTAATATTGTTTCTCTCTCTCTCTCTCACACCAACAGCCTCTTCTGCCTCTGCTCCCTCTTGCCTTGCTTCTAATTCAATTACTGCTTTTGTCTTATCTGGCTCTTCACTGCTCTCTCCAGCTAATCTGATTATGAAGGAGAGGCAGCAATTAAAAGAGAGATATGAGAGAGATCTATCCTTCATGCTCGCCGCCTTAATGAAATTCAGCTTCATGCCTCTCATGCAGCTAAAGTTCAATTAGGTGACACACACTTGAGTGAGAAGGATGGATCTCCGTGTGGAGTGTATAGCATGTCAGCCTCTCCAGGATTTCCCTGTCTGTTTGGATTGTGCACATCTGCAGCTGGTTTACAAAAACACAGTCTCACGGCAGTTCGTTATATAGTCACGAAATTGAATCTGTTTGATATGAGTACATAGACAAAATGTCCCTATTTTTCATGACGCTCAGGACGACTTTCAACAATGTACCTTTCGTGCATCTTCCTACAAATGTCCAGCAACACGTGACGCCTGAGTCAATTTCTACTCCAGTCTTTTCAAAATAAAACTACTCAGTTAGGTTTACGACAAAATCGACTTGGTTAGGCTTAGACAAGAAACTACTCAGTTAGGCTTAGGAAAAGATCGACTTGGTTAGGCTTCAAGGCAACAAACTACTTAGTTAGGTTTAGGAATAAATCAACTCGGTTAGGTTTAGGAAATGATCGACTTGGTTAGGCTTAGGCAACAAACTGCTTAGTTAGGTTAAAGAAAAGATTGACTTGGTTAGGCTTAGGCAACAAACTACTTAGGTTTAGGAATAAATCGACTTGGTTAGGTTTAGGAAATGATCAGCTTGGTTAGGCAAAAAAAGTACTTAGTTAGGCTTAGGAAATGATCGACTTGGTTAGGCTTAGGCAACAAACTGCTTAGTTAGGTTAAAGAAAAGATTGACTTGGTTAGGCTTAGGCAACAAACTAATTAGTTAGCTATAGGAAAATATCGACTTGGTTAGGCTTAGGCAACAAACTAATTAGTTAGGCTTTGGAATATATTAACTTGGTTAGGCTTAAGTAACAAAACTACTTAGTTAGGTTTAGGAATAAATCGACTTGGTTAGGTTTAGGAAATGATCAACTTGGTTAGGCTTAGGCAACAAACTACTTAGTTAGGTTAAAGAAAAGATTGACTTGGTTAGGCTTAGGCAACAAACTACTTAGGTTTAGGAATAAATCGACTTGGTTAGGTTTAGGAAATGATCAACTTGGTTAGGCTTAGGCAAAAAAAGTACTTAGTTAGGCTTAGGAAAAGATTGACTTGGTTAGGCTTAGGCAACAAACTACTCAGTTAGGCTTAGGAAAAGATCGACTTGGTTAGGCTTCAAGGCAACAAACTACTTAGTTAGGTTTAGGAATAAATCAACTTGGTTAGGTTTAGGAAATGATCGACTTGGTTAGGCTTAGGCAACAAACTGCTTAGTTAGGTTAAAGAAAAGATTGACTTGGTTAGGCTTAGGCAACAAACTACTTAGGTTTAGGAATAAATCGACTTGGTTAGGTTTAGGAAATGATCAGCTTGGTTAGGCAAAAAAAGTACTTAGTTAGGCTTAGGAAATGATCAACTTGGTTAGGCTTAGGCAACAAACTGCTTAGTTAGGTTAAAGAAAAGATTGACTTGGTTAGGCTTAGGCAACAAACTACTTAGTTAGGCTTTGGAATAGATTAACTTGGTTAGGCTTAAGTAACAAAACTACTTAGTTAGACTTAGGAAATGATCGACTTGGTTAGGCTTCGGCAACAAACTGCTTAGTTAGGTTAAAGAAAAGATCGGGGTTTGGGTATAAAGAACACCGGAAGTGTTACTTAAGTACGGAAGTTACGTGACAAATAAATCAATGTTGACTCTGACTACATTCACACGGGACATGAACACCGGTCTCCTGGCCGAAAGTCCTGGGTTTTTTGACCCACCCTTCCAACCAGACCTCCTCCCTACGTGCTGCCCTTTATACTTCCTCGTTCACAATTATGTGGCTTAAATACTGACAAAAAAAATCCTTTTTTTGTTGTAGTACAAAAACACTGGCATCAAACAAGATTCTTAAGTTGCTTGTTTTTAGTGCTAAAAGTAAAAAAGAAAATGAGGATGCTTTTCTTTATTACATGGACTTCTGCATTAATGTAGTCGTACAATGCTGATTTGCAACATCAGCATCATGTTTCTTTGCATACTGACAACACCACTAACTAGCACCATATTGTTGGACCTCTGCCTCTGTGTACCTCATCTGTTTCTGCCTGTGTTTCACTTCGACTGACTGCAGCTCTCTGACACAGCCAACTAATTTAATTTAGTAATAATAAGTAATTTGAAAACAGATGACTTTGTCCGACGGTAATATTCTTTACCCTGCCATCTTGGTTATTCATTTAGAGCAATAAAACTGAGCCATGCTGTCTACTGCTCTGTTGAATTAGCCACTGGGCTAACAGTGGATTGTCTAAAGCATGACGACACTCATAAAAACTGAGTGCGGATCTGTGGGTGTGTGACTGATCATTTACCGTGTTTAAAGGTGCCGTGTGTAGGATTTCGTGGCATCTAATTGCAAGGTTGCAGATTGCAACCAACTGAAGTCTCTCCCGTGTGCCAAGTGTGTAGGAGAATATAGTGGGCTGATGCGAAAATGCAAAAGGCCCCATCTAGAGTCAATGTTTGGTTGGTCCGTTCTGGGCTACTGTAGAAACATGTTGGCCGGCTTCGTATGTAGATATAAACGCCTCATTCTAAGGTAACGAAAGCACAACAATTGTAATTCTTATTTCAGGTGATTGTACACTACATTACTTATTTTCTGCAATAATCCAAAACCCAATGGAAAAATCTCATTGGCTTCTTGACGAGGGAACCACGGCGATGCTAGCTTCCTGCACGGCCTACAAAAATACGTCATCCCTGCAGGCCAGTTCACAGGAAAAGGCATATAAATGTCACGATAATGCGCAAGGCGTTTGGCGTGCAATAAATGCGCCTTTTTTATTTCTGTGTGTCATTTGTACGCCATGTATCCTGTACTGACTGCAATGTGAACGCATCCGTGTATTATTGCTAAGGTAAGAGTTAGTTACGTGGTATAAAAAGCAACTTTCAACCAGGAAACACGTGTTCAAGGCCATTGTTGACCGGTGTTTTGTTTTATAAGTAACGTTAGTGATGTGATTTTTGTTGACGTATTTTACTTTGTTAATGTACTTATTTTAAGCCCAACCATTACGTTTTCCCTCACCCTAACTAAGTGTTCTTTAAAGCTGAAGTAGGTGAGATTGGAGCAAATATGATTAAAAAAAGTTATTTTTATAAAACGGTCGCTATCGGTCGCTATCGTGACAGTAGTACATGAAACAGGTAACCTGAAAAAAATCATGTGCCTCTGTGTCCTCCGGTGCTCCTAACGGCATCTGTAAGATTTCACAGACAGGAAGAAAACAAGCAGTAAGAGCTGATCTGAGGTCCGCTATCCAGCTGCCGTCTGTGAGAGCCGACTATTAATCACTCGGAACTCCGACCAAACGGTCAAACTAGGCAGCACTGATCAAATATGAATCAATATTATGTAACGTTAATGCCAATTTCGCTCCTCAAATTTTTTCAGAATCATCTTGTAGTGCACGGCTTAGTTGTAAAATGAGAGTTTGTGACGCCGCCGCCATTGTGAAATCTGTTGAAGGAACGCCAAGGTCTGGTCACATGACCGGAGCACAGCCAATAGGAACGCTCTCTCTCAATGAAATGACCTTGAATTACAATACGCTGAAAGGTTATTATGGATTTTTTGCCCAATGATGCCAAAAATATACTGCCTACTGACACTTTAATACTAAGTTAGTCTGTGGACATTTGCTAAAATGTGTACTCATGACACGCGGAATGTCCGTGTAATGTCGTGGGATTTATACGTCTTCCCGTGAGACCAGGTTGTCCCTGTAGCACTGTGTAGTCAAGACATTTTAGGAGACAAAACAGAAGAAAAACACATTTTTGCATGGAGGGGATCTTTTATGTAACACATTTAGATTTTGTAGAAACACTGTCAACACCTGTGCTTTTCCATGTATTTGCTGTGAAAGGCCCATCATGGTTGTTGTGTCTAAAGCGTTAAGAGGTCTGATATGTTCATGCTCATGCCTTGATTTATTCCCACAAATGCATTTCCCTAGCACCTCGGTGAGTGCTTGAGGCCTATTTGCTCCCTCTGGTCTTCCTGTCGGCTGTTTGCGGCCTCCTGCCCGTCGGAAAAATTTTGTTCCCAGCTGATATTTACTCATTTGGCGTGGCTGGCTCAGTGTGAGTGAATGCAGAGGTGTTTATTGTTGTGATGTTTACTCATTTGGCTGACTGCGTCCCTCCATATTTATGCGTGAGTGGCGTTGCGCTTCATGTGCGCACTCGTGTGTGCTATTTGCTCAACTGCTCATGCAGGTCCTGTGTGAAGTTGAAGTTTGCTGTGTTGCTGGTTGCCTCTTCCCAAAGCCTCTATAATCCCAACACTTGCATGTAATATTCTACTCTCTCACACACGCACACGCACAATTGCCTCACTCCTAGGTGTCATTTTGACCAACGGCGGCCACAAATTCATAACACAGAGGCAGGAGACTTATTTAAAATGCAAAGCACCAGCTGTGACATTTATTGACTTGCGTACATGCCAACAACAGAGATGCACCGACACCCACGCCTCCCCTGAAAGCAACTAGCTCTTTTATAGATGCTGAACATACCAACTGGGTGCAACCAAGACCATATGTAATAATACATGTTTACATAAATCTACACCAAAGATAATCAGAATGCAAAGAAAGTACATTTCAGTACATATTCCTATTTAAATAATACAATAACTCACTGAAATCACTATACTTATACAAATCAGTGCTATTTCTGCCTCCACTACTGCCTCGAATCAGTACAATACCCTGCTGCCAGAGCTCTTAAGCAGGTGTTTGGGCCTTTCAGACTCTTTTCATCGCCGCCACATTTTTACATCTTTGGAACTAGAAATCCAGAAGATGAAGAAGGCCGTAACATCCGGCTGAGAAGACAACAAGGACGAGGTGACTACTACATCAGTTTATTAGCTTAGCACACGTCTGTGCAGAAAGAAAAAGCTTGAACTGAACTGAACTGTGTACACAACTCATCAGGGTTTCTTTTTAGTCAGATAGGGTTGGATCGCCCAGCCCGTTCGCACGAAAAGGCATATAGATGCCACGATAATACGCAAGGCATTTTGCGTGTAATAAGTGCGCCTTTCTTGATTTCCGCGTGTCATTTGTACGGCATGCATCCTGTACTGACTGCAATGTAAGGGCATCTGTGTATAAATGCTACGATAAGAGTTAGTGACGGAGTATAAAAAGCGAGAAAGACCACTTCTGGTGGGGAGGTGGGTGGATCCAACAAACACAGGACTTTTAACCAGGAGACCCGTACTCAAGATCGTTGTTGACTGGTGCTTTGTTTTGTAAGTTACACTCATGACGTTGGTCACGTGACGATAGTTCCCTTTTTTATTGACGTTTGTGCTGTGTTTTCCGTAGGTGTTTCCGTACGTGTTTTACTTAGTTTACTTACTTATTTTAAGCCCAACCATGACTTCCTTACCTTAACTGGTGTTTTTTTTTGCCTGAACCTTACTGCGGATGATTGCGTCCCTTACAAAAAAGAACTATACTTCAAGTTTATTTTATGATGTATAGTTCAAGAATAATCCCAAGTATACGGTACTTTATGTAATACGTATATATCAATGTACTAGTAGTATACTTGTAAGTGTACTACTTCAATACTTCTTGGGACTCAATTTTCCCAGTATTTTTAGTTTATAAAAGTATACTTTTATTTATAGAGTGGTAAACTTTGAGTACACAACTAGTTGACATCCAAATTGTATTTTGTACTGCAACTAGAATATAAACTATACTACAAGTGAACTTATAGGTATACTGTTTACTAGTTACATACTTGTAGTCCACTTTTTAGTTTATGAACGTATACTTTGAAGAAGTCAAAGTCTGAAACTACTAATTTATTTTGTTTTTACTGCTAGTATACTTGTAAGTTAACTTATAGCACTTAGCCGAAATTGCTTACACTTTTCTGTATACTTGTCGGTATACACCAAGTATATGTAAGGCAGTAGCCTAAATCAGGGTGTGCAGAGAGACTCCAGCATGTGGGTTACATATACTTAAGTATAATTTTGTAAAGTTCATCTCTGATAAGTACATACAAGGTAATCTGAAATCATCTGTCTTATTATAAGTTTTAAAAGAAGTATACTAAAAGCATACTTGAATAAACTTTGTTTTTTCAGTGGGTGGCGTACAAATGCATACTCATGACACGCGGAATGTCTGTGCAGTGTTGTGGTATTAATATGCCTTCCTGTGAGACCGGGTTGGATGGCCAGTCCTCCTCTACTTCCTCAGTCACCATCTGCACATCTCCAAACAGTAAATCATGAACATATGAAATGCTAAATTAATTCAATAAAGAACTGAAATTCATCATGAGTGCAATTATTCATTGATGTGACATGTAATCTATGGCCTTAGGAGGGTGCTCCTTCGCAACAGCTAAGCATCCACTCCACACTGCTGATCTACAGGTGGTGGTAGCATGCCAAAGATATGCAGCAAAGCATCAATAAAGGGCGGGAAGACTGCAAGCTAGTAAACAATGTTGGATTTAATATACCTAAAGGGCCTGCATGTAGGTTTTTACACATATGAACATGCTTTAAAGGTACTGTTTGTAACTTCTTACTCTTACGCTCTTATAAATCATTGCGGGTCGGTGTCTCATGGGTGCTCGCGTGTGGCTACGCTGTTCCAACATAAACTACACGGAAGCACCAAAACCGCAAAGTTCTATCTAGTGAAGCACCCTGACTGCGGCCAGAAGACACAGGGGAAACCGTAGCTAAAACACAGCATCAGCATTGATTCATGGAGAGACCTTGGTCTGGTCAGCTAACATTACTGCCAAGCAGCTGAAATATAGAGTGATATTGTGCTTTTAGCTGACGTGTGTCTCCTCACTGTGTTGAGCAATGCTCGTTCATGTCTATGTAGAGCGAGCACAAGCGCGAGCAACAGGACGCTGACTTTAGTTGACATAATGGCCACAGGTGTCGCTGTTAACAAGCTATTTCTGATTCTTACAAACAGTCCCTTTAATTGTTTCTTATTGCCAATGTGTGAACAAGTTGTAAATTAACCTAAAAAATGAGACCTTCCTCGACTTTATGGTTTTCCTCTATCAGCCTGTAGACTGCTTTTAATGTGAAGAATGTTGGACGTTTGTTTTTCTGGGAAAATCCAACAGATGCGATGTCGTGTGGGGTGCCTTTATTTTCAGCTCCGCTTACAGGGCTAACATTGTGCAACCATAGATAACGTTCGGTTCGAAATGGAGTCCCCTAACGCCAGCAAACGAGCGGCCCCCATCACAACTCAGACTTCAACACGAACTCCACAGAAGCACAAATAAAAAACAAAGTTGTATCAAGTGAAGCCTGTCTTGCAAAACAGGAATGGTTTAGACAAAATATGCAATTCTTCCACATGTAACATGACACGAATATGGTATAAAACCACATTTCTACTGAACCCGAATGTGTGTTTTGGAAGATTAGACACGGCGAACATCTTCTCACACAACCACAAAGTGGTCAAATAAGAGTGTAAACACGTCAGTGTTGTGCAATATGTCGACACCCACCGACACAAATGGAAGGACCGGTGTGCAGCTTTGTTCAGAACACGCTTGCCAATAATGGATTTTACACGATACCCCTGACTGGGGAACAAACAAGGCGAGAGGTTTACTTTCCAATTTTAAGAGATACAGCTATTACAAGATGAAGTAACATCAGGAATCAAAATGAACAGCATCCCAGAATCCCAGAGCTGATAAAAAATTGATTTGGAGCACACTGAATAACATTTGGGACCCGTTCTGGATGATTAGACTGAGGAGTACACCAATGATACAAAGACATCCAAACCTTCAGGCGTAGACATTTGGTGGGGGTTCATTTTATGACATCTTGTTTTCTCTGCCAATCACACGGAGACGGAGAGAGGAACTTTAAACAGCTCTAGCTCAATTAGAACTTTGACATAAACTTAACAGAAGGGCATGTTATTGCCGGGATGTGTGAAACATTTGTGTGGAAAAAAAATAAGGTTTTGGCCCAGTGAAAAAAAATCTTCTGCAAGGAACATGTGCGAAACATTTTAGTGCTGTAAAGGATGTAGCCTGGGTGAAGCAGGCAGAGAGGAAGGAGAGGAAGGAGAGGAGGGGGAAGGAGCAACAGGCGATAAAGAGACTCAGAGCTAGAGATCATCGCCCCTTAAGTGTATTCCACACACAAGTGTTTCACACACAAGTATCAAGCCATCTGCTATGCTAATGCCACCGTCTCATTTACAAGAATAAGTGGTAGACACACGCAGATGTTTAATTCATGCTAAACTAATGACTGCAAATGAGGCTAAACTCCAAAAGAAAACATGAACCTGTTTAGAGCGTCACAGTAACGACGGAGCAGATGCTGAGGACCAGTAATGACTTCTTTGCCATTTCGCCATGTGGGACTCTACTTTTTTGTTCATCGGTCGCTCTCTTTTCTTTCCACGGCTATAATCAATATTTTAATAATGACACGTATCAAATGAGAATGTTAAAACAATGTGAACGAGTCGTCGTTACTGCGTTGGCACGACAACGATACCGAAAATACGCACACGTTTGAATGGAAACTGTGATAAGAAGCGTAACATTTTTTACTTTTACTTTTATTTTCTTTTAGGGTTGTCGAAGTTAACAAACATGTTAACGCAAATTCATTTTCATTTTTCTTTTTTGAAATTAACGCAACTTGCTTGATTTTTAGGTTGTAGCGGGCTCAGTTTTAAAGCTAGAGTGAAGATACTAGCATCACATGAAACTACAAAAGCTAAGGAATCCATTGGTACCAACCATGTCATACTAGCTTGTCATAGAGGATGTTAAATAACGCTCCAAACTTACGCAAAATTTTGGCGAGGAAAAACTAGCATGGCCATTTTAAAGGGGCCCTTTGACCTCTGACCTCAAGATATGGGTTCTGTGGGTACATTTAAAGCATAAAGCAGCATATAAGTCCACTCCCATGTTGATAAGAAAATTACATACTTGACATGTAGGGCTTTAAGGTACATTTTGAACAGATAAGAAATATGTGTTTAATTTGTGATTGACTATGGACATCATATGTTTAATCACGATTAAATAGTTTAATCAACTGACAGCCATAATTGGAATGTTATTATAATGTTAATAAAGTTTGGAGAAAAAAATGTGCAAACTCTACCGGCCAATAGAAAAAGAGCAAGCAACATGGCAAAGATGGAGAGTGATAAAAACTGACTGGAGTCTTTTTCTACTTCCTCGTGTGGTCTTCCTGGGTATGAAAATCATGCGTTAAATGCTGCCATCTTTTCAAACTTCATAGTCAGATTTCCCTTCTTTCCACAGTTCTTCAGATGCAGCTGAAACACAAATATGAATACCACAGAATGGACTTATTCCTGGTTAATACAATAATATGATCCAGACTGAATTAACTGTACGTTATACAATAACATCAGAGTGATGTAGAGATGATGAGCTTCTCTTTCCAAAAAATAGATATGACATTGATGAGGAAGACTGGAGCCCTTTTGTTAGCCATAATTCAAGAAGCACTCTTAAGATTCAAGGTTATGTACTTGACATGTTGGTTGGGCTCCAAAATATTTCCATTAAAAATAGAAGAAAAGAAACTTTGGCTGTGTTACAATAACTATTACTTTTCTAGAAAAAACACAGGCCAACATAGTAAAAAAAACAACTAACATGACAGGGGAGAGGTTGTTTAATGGTGTTTTTCCACTACAGCATTTCTGGGTCCGACCTTTTAAAAAAGCCATGATGAGGTCATGAAAGGTCACTTGGACCTGGATGGTTGTATAGAAGAATGGTTTGACTTAAGTTCAGTAACAGAACAAAACAACATTTTACAGTTTGTGTTCAGATTTTGATCTGTTGATGATGTTAAAGGAGTTTATTTTGCACAAACTATATAGTACAGGTACAGTGGAAACAGCTTATAGTGATGACACCTGTCCAGGTCAAATTGGTCACTATAAATGGATGATTATTATAACCACATTTTTTGTTGTTGTTCTGTCCATCTTACTGACATGTATATTTATTACATGAATACAATGTAATGAAACGGACTGCTTTGCTATTTACTTGCTTGTTGTCAATTCTTCCTCCTTTGAGACATTGGCGTTTTTGGCCGGCTCTGCAGCGTGAGTGGTGCATGCAAAACGGCACCGCTTTGCTGGGGCTCCTCACTCGCTCACCCGGTAGCAGCGTGGAGGGAGGCTGGTGCCGTTCGTCTTGCATGTGCGCCAGCCCCCGTAGAACCGGCAGAGTTTCACTTTGGGGGCATTATCAATCCAATTGATGAGGATGGCTTCAACCACAGGTGCTTTCCTCGTGCGCATTCATTTTTTATTCAGAGAAAATAGCTTTCTTTTTCCTGTCATGATTGCAGAGTGCACGTAGCTTCAGCCTCAGGTATCCAGCCAGAAAGCAGACGGTCTGCGAGTGAAAGTATAAAGGGAGTATATTAATATAGTAAAGACGGTATAAAGAGTAAATTTAACATAGTTAATTGTTATTTTACCCCCTAATTACTAATTATTATACCCCCTCGAAGACGTAGTCGGGTGGTGTCCGTCCTTCCGTCCGTTCGCGTGTCAAACTTTTGTTTCCGGAGCAGAACTCGGAAACTATTTCACTTCTGAACTTCAGATTTGGTATGATGGTTGACAGTGTGGTCTAGTTGTGTCTTTTGGGGGTTAGAAGTCCAGAAAGAAAATCTGCCAAAAACTGATTGTGATTTTTCATGTATGCTTGGGGAGATCTTGAATCATCTACAGCTAATGACTTGGCACCGTGTTGGATTCATCACATACTTGTAATAAAAAAACTTGGATGGCAAGTTCCCAAATCATGTACAATTATTTTAATATCAGACACTACGACCCGGCACCGTGGACACAGAGTCCAGGTGTTGAAATACAAGCAAGTAATGAAGTGGTTAAAACCTGGAGAGCATCAACAAGACGGACCATATTTGTCTTCTATTGACTTTATTCTGAGGAAGGTGAGCTAATGACATGCTACATTGTGCTCAATAGACTAATTCCATTAGTTCCAAAAGGTCTAAACCTTTGGCCCTACTTTAGTAGGGGTCAAGCAGTGAGCGGGGGTATCTGAGCCATGCTCACTCTAGTCTTGTTAGTAATGCTAATATTTCTGTTATTTTGTCATTCATTTATGTAATATGAAATAATTACTTTATAAATTAAAAATGAATTCTAAATTCTAAATTAATTATATCATGATAGAGACGATAACAATTACATTCTGATCACATTAGTAAACTATTTAAAAGTTAATTGTTGTTACACATTATGGCATTGTATATACTATAAACCTATATATATATATATATATATACACTATATATACTTGTATGTACTATGTTATATACTATATTCAATTATTTGTTATTGATCACCAAATTATTTGTAAACCTTTCAAAAATCATTTATAAAACATTTATAAACATTACAGAGGTACATGGAACCGGAACCAATTATTAACCACTGACAAAGTATTAACTATCGATCTAAATACTGTAATGTTTATAGGTGCTTTACAAAGTATTTACTAATTATTTAACAAGGTATTATAATAATTAGTTTCAACTTTTTAGTAGCTATCCATTTTACAAATCAATTATTAACCATTGAAAAAGTTACAAATATCTATCTATGTTTAACAAACAATTTCTTTAAGGTTTAAAAATTACATTTTAATCATTAATAATAAGTACAAATCAAAAGCTGGATCTTAATATTGTGCTTGAATGCATCTTGTGTAGACTCAGCCTTTATAGAGTGAGCAGACACTTCAGGCAGTCTGCTACACGTGGACCAGCCCTACTGAAGACTCATGAACGTGCCGCGCTCTTGTTCCTTAAAAAAAAGGTTGAGAAGTCACTGAAATGAAGACTTCAAAGTGAATATGCTATTCATCCATCCAGAAGAAGAACAAGGAAACAGAAGCAACAGTTTGCACAAAGTTCGACGATTCCACTTTGTGTACATCAGCATAACAGGCAGCCAATTAAAGGCCTGTTTGATTCAGAGCCATTATTTGGGTTTGATTTGATTGGCTCAGGATCAGAAATGTGCTGCTACTGCTGCTGCTCCTCAGACTCCTGGCCAGCAGCTGTCTGTGGCTGCTGCTGTTAGCAGTTGGCATTGAAGAAAGAAAAGATTGCCGCAGTGAATCGTCTAATCTTGGCCCCGGCATACTACAGAGTCAACAGGCCTGTCTGCATGACGCTGGAGCTCCATCCATGAGACCAGAGTTACTCCAGCAGTTCTGATGATCCCACAATACGAAAATATTCAGAGAAACAAGTCAGAATTTCACTTTACTTTGGTTTATGACTAAATATGAAGGCTGTTATTTGATTAAAATATTTAATCACCATTAATCACATGATCGTCCATAGTTAATTAATCACACATTTTTTATCTGTTCAAAATGTACCTTAAAAGGAGATTTGTCAAGTATTTAATACTCTTATCAACATGGGAGTGGGCAGATATGATGCTTTATGCAAATGTATGTATATATTTATACACACAGTGTTTATAACACAAAACAATGACACATATTGTCCAGAAACCCTCACAGCTACTGCATTTAACATAGAAAATAAGCTCAGATCATAACATGTCAAACTGCAGCCCAACAGGCAACAACAGCTGTCAGTGTGTCAGTGTGCTGACTTGACTATGACTTGCCCCAAACTGCATGTGATTATCATAAAATGGGCATGACTGTAAAGGGGAGACTCATGGGTACCCATAGAACCCATTTACATTCACTGATCTGGAGGTCAGAGGTCAAGGGACCCCTTTGAAA
This sequence comes from Sebastiscus albofasciatus, assembly GCA_916701655.1. Classification (NCBI taxonomy): domain Eukaryota; kingdom Metazoa; phylum Chordata; class Actinopteri; order Perciformes; family Sebastidae; genus Sebastiscus; species Sebastiscus albofasciatus. The sequence goes on from CAKAOI010051845.1 coordinate 18,379, forward strand.
ATGGTCGGCCAGTTTTTCCTCGCCAAAAGGTAGCATAAGTTTGTAGTGTTATTTATCCTCCTTCCCATGGCATAGTTGGTACCAATAGATTCCTTAGGTTTTGTAGTTTCATATGATGTCAGTATCTTCACTCTAGCTTTAAAACTGAGCCCGCTACAACCTAAACATCGCAAGTTATGTTAACGCGTTAAGAAATTAGTGGTGTTAAAATGAATTTGCCTTATTGGGTTATTATCGCGTTAACTTTGACAGCCCTAATAAATACCCAATGTGATCTCATCCCTATTTGTCGTGATGTCCAGGTCGACCCACCACCCGCGGGTTGGGCGGGTTGGGGTGAGCTTACTAGAAAACATCACGGATTCGGGTGGGCAGGTCAAAAAGTACACTGCCCAAGCGTTGGTATTTGACGCCCTGGGACTGAGTCCAGACTGAAATACCTGCAAAATGTCAGCTTTTTTGGGCTAATTTGCAAAATATTAGAATGCTGAAATTAACATGGTGACCATGATACACATTATACCTGATAAACATCAGCAAGTTTAATGTTAGCATGCTGGCGTTGGCATTTAATTCATAGCACCGCCGTGGCTACATTTTCACGGAGTCACTGGCAAGGCTGTAGACTGTTGGTTTTCTTTATGTTTATTTTAAAGTAACCTGCTGATTGGCCTTACCACACATTGAATGATTTTACCACTTGTTAAATGTCCAAGTTTACTGTGAAGACATGAGGGAAGGGGGGATCTTTAACAAGTCCAGTACCAGATCCCCACCAGGAACCTCTGTCAAAACCTGAGTGCAGTTTTTAGAGCCCAGTTGTCATCACCAGCAGTCTGATGCATCACTAGCTTTACTGTACCTGATACACCTGAGCGGCAGTCAGTTTTTAATTAGCTTTCTGTCCTGTCCTTTTTTCTGAAAGGCTATACAGCTGTTTTCACAGATGCATGTCATTAAAGTTATTCTTTTTAAATATTTTCATCCATGCCAGCTTAATACGAGCCAACACAGAAAATGAATGTACTATTTAAAGCAAAGGGGGGAATGTATCACCTTTTCAGAGACAGCTACAGTATTTAGGCCACTAATTCTCAACGGTTGGTACCGCTCCCTGCAGTGTTGGCTACCAGACCAAAAAGACCATATCAATTTTTTTATTATTCACTTGTTTCAATTACTTAATAATTATTCAAAGCAGATTGTTTTTATATGTCTTCAAACATATCTGGAGGGGATTGTTTAAAGCAGTACCAGTGTGGTCATCATATACACCCTAAACTGACCTGGCTGACCATGACTTCACATCACTGGGCTTAATGTGCCAGAGGAAGGTCAAACTCACATTTCCAGGCTTCGCTAAATGAGGAAGCTTCAACTTTTTTTGAGGAGGACTCAACCAGCACAACCTGAACTGCCAGTGTGGAAGTTCACGTACAGCACACTGGAGCTCATTAAATGAAAAACAGTTTCAGGTAGTGCCAATTAAAAGTTTGTGCCCCATAACCTATGTCACATGTGTGTAACTTGGAGTCAAAGCTGAACAAAACTCTATTTTATAATTGCAGTTAAATAAAAAAAAATGATAGTGAATCAAATAAACAAACATTTTGTTCCCCCTAATTTGTTGACATTCTATTACCTCCGCCAAGGAGGTTATGTTTTCAGTTTGTCTGTTTGTCAGCATGAGTATGGAAAAACTACTGCCCCGATTTTCATGAAACTTGGTGGAAGGGTTTAGCATTGGCCAAGGAAGAACCCATTACATTTTGGAGCGGATCCCAAATCACAGGGCAGATACACACATTACATTTCACTGACGAAAATGCCCTTGGTGGAGGTCTGTGCTCTCTCTTCTGGTTTACAATTGTAACTACAACTTATTATGTTTCCAATGGAACAGTATGATGGAATATGCTCATGGCTCAGCTATGCTCAAGTATCCCCACCCCCTATAAAATAATGACCTATTAAACCAAAAGGCCTGGATCCCAGAACCACCAAAAAATGAACAAGACATTCCCTTTATCTACTGTAATTCATATAATATTCAAAAACTGTATTATATACTGTATCCCCGTATAATATAAGTATGTAATCCTCCATAGTAGCCAAATCTTTAGAACATCATATAGATATGTACATTATTTTGTCATTGCTTCACACACTGTCATCAGACATTTTATAATTATGAAATATGCTTCAAATAATAGCCCTTAATCTAAATGTTTTATTGACACCAAATTTCCTGACCAAGTTATTTTTTCCATACAGGCAATGACACAAAACAGGATAAAAAAAAGCCAACCTTATCCCGCCATAGTTTGTTACACAGAACCGTCTGAGAAGGCGTCATTGGAAACTGTTTGGAAAAGGGCGGGCGCTTTCAAATAATACTTGGCAAGTGATTGGATCAAACCGTCTGTCAGCCAAACTCTTGCCGAAGCCAGTCAGGAGAAGAGCGAAAACATCGCTGTTCTTTTCTCTTCTTGAAGCCTGACAAGATGGATTTCCTTGTGATATGTGATCCCACAATTCTTACGTGGAATCGTTGTTTGGTCAGCGCCCCTCGGCATCGGAAACCAACGCACGGAGACACCCTCTAGCAACGTATGTTTTGTTTAAACCCACCCGTGGCATTATTCGGAGCAAGTGACGTAGTATTAATAGTGTGAGAGTCCGTTCAGGGCGGCCGGGAATGTTGACTTATTTTGTCACGTGAGTTATTACTTATTTTGTTGTTGGTATTGTCAGTCCTATGAGTCGCTAGTAACAGTAAAGTTAACATCATCCACAACCTTCTCCTAACCCTATCTAAGTGGTTGTGTTACCTAAACCTATACTTCCTGTGAAAACGGAAGTTTATTTTGAAAGGACACTATGCAAATAACGAGCGTATCTTGACACGCTGTCCCCGTCCGTCCAAAAGTTACGCATGAGGTGCACTCCGTGCGTCCGTCTCCAATGCCGAGGGGCACTGACCAGGCGGCGGTATTTGATGAGTTGGTAGTGAGAATGTGTTTTCAAAACACAATTTTGGGGCAGCTTAAATAGCAAATTCACCCACAGTCCACGACTGTTAGATTTTACGTTTGAATTCATCTCTGCATCCCTGTTGCATGGCCTCTTTCTCTCTCATCTCTTTCCACTCTCACCTAAAGGCAAAGATGCCAACTACCCTCCATTTTTTGCTGTAAAGACCTTATTTAACACAGATTCCAGCCAGCACAATCGTATATTTTCTGAAAAATGTGAAAAGGGCAACTTACAGCTTTGAGGTTCATTCTCAGAACACCAGCACTATTTCACCTCCTGTAGCTTTCCCCCTCCAGGCACGATAGCACCTCCAAGGCCAAAACTCCACAGCCCTCACACCAGGCTGTGGGCTATCTTCACTCAACATCCCAGATCGGTTGCAGCCTGGAGTCGCCGTCTACCTCAGCACAATCAAACAGCTTTTCGTCTCTCTGCGGGACTTTTTCCAGCTGTGCTCAAACAATCCTCTGTAAGTCCTCCGCTGGACACCGGCAGCTTCTTTCTTTCTTTTTTTTGCTTGAAAGGCAGATGGTGCCTCAACATTTCTGTCTGTTGAATAAAAACAATGTGTTTAACGGAAGGCATTCAAGGTTAAATCTGCCTAACAGACTGAATATGAGTAAGAACACTTAACGTTTAACCTCCTATCTCATTTCTCGAAATTAATTACATACATATATTATTTGCACTTAATTGCAGAGACATATTCATGGTGCAATACAACATATGGAATTTGACAATAAATATTGAATGAATATCTGCCCTTGAAGGGATTCATCCTCCACAGTGCAGTAATTGCTTGCACCCTCTTAAATAGATATGTGCTTCAATAACCTACTTCATTTGAAACCACTTACTAATGGTCTTTGAAATGTATATTTATGCCCACATGGAATTGCCTTCTCATTGGCAGAGAGATAGAACAGACATGGAAAAAGATAATGACCACAGATGACTGAAGAGGCTCTATAGGAATACAGTATAACTCAGCAGGGAGTTAGATACATTCCCATGCTTTATTCCTGATCTCTCAGCCTCTTGCCTCAAAGTCTGTCTCTCTCCTTGGTCTTTTGTCCGACCCGCGGGGACAAGGTGAGGCTTCGAGGTCGTGTGGAGCCCTTAGCAATGCTGTGAGGGAGAATATGGTGCATAGGTTTTCTCTCTAAAACTATAATTGACGTTAAATGTTTAAAGGAGCAGTGTGTAGGATCTGGCAGTGTCTAGCGGTTAGGTTGCAGAACGCAACCAACTGAAGCCTCTCCCGTATGCCAAGAAGAGCTACGGTGGCTGACACAAAAAAGCAAATGTCCCTCTTTAAAGCCATCTGGAGCAGAGCCATTGAGTGTGTGCGTGTGTACGTGGGAAGTGAGTGGTGAAGCAAGAGAGAGAGAGAGAGTAGTGGTGACGACAGCAAGCAACATTATCGACTACGGCCCAAGCAGGAACAGTGTTTGGTTTGTCCTTTCTGGGCTACTGTAGAAACATGGTGGAACAACATGGCGGACTAAATGAAGAGGACCTGCTCCCTATGTAGATATTAACGGCTCATTCTAAGGTAACAAAAACACAATGATTCTTATTTTCAGCTTGTTATACACTAAAGAAAAACATACTTATCAATATTATATTATATTTCTTTCAGTACATCCCCCTAATTGTTACACCCTGCTCCTTTAAAGGACCGCCATGTTTCTACAGTAGCCCAGAACGGCTTGGGCTGCAGTCGATAATTTTACTCTCTCCCATTGCCGCTTCTCTCTCTCTCTTGCTTCACCACTCACTTCCCTCGTACACACACACACACACTTCACACTGGCTCTGCTCCGAATGACCTACGCTACTTTTACATTAACTGGCAGCTACGACACATACAGCCGGCCTTCACCATAGCAGGATTTGTTAGTTTAGCAGCCGGGAATTGCTTGCCTACACACGGCTCTGAACACGGAGATGTCTGAGGCGGCTAGCAGCTAATGAGGCTAACAGCCGGTGGGGTTAACAGTGTGAACAGCACTAACAACGACAACAGTGCTGACAGAGACAATGCTGTTCTGCCACCGTGGGTCGGTAATCGCTGTATGAGCTCTGGGCAGTGCGGGGCGATTAGCTAGCCAGTGGGACGCACACACAGCTTCCATTCACAGGATGGGTATTGAATAAGGTACTCTATTGGTAAGTATCACTTTAAGGATAGCCTACTGGTATTGGTATTGGTACTGGCATTGTCATTTGTGAAACGATACCCAGCCCTAGTCACCAGACTACAACCTCGAGATTGGAGCAAATATGATAAAAAAAGTTATTTTTATAAAATGGTCGCTCTATCGTGACAGTAGTACATGAAACAGGTAACCTGAAAGAAATAATGTTCCTCAGTGTCCTCTGGTGTCCTCTGGTGCTCCTAACAGCATCTGCAAGATTTCACAGACCGAAGGAAAACAAGCAGTAAGAGCTGATCTGCTGTCCATCTGCCGTCTATGAGAGCCGGCTGTCAATCACTCGTGAACTCCGACCAAACGGTCAAACTAGGCAGCGCTGATCAAATACGAATCAATATTCTGTTACGTTAATGCCTATTTCTCTCCTCAGATGTTTTCAGAATTGTGCACGGTTTAGCTGTAAAATGAGAAAGTTTGTGAAGCGGCCGACATGATGAGATCAGGTTGAGATGGCTTGAAGGAACACCAAGGCTGTATTCGAAACCGCATACTACATACTACTGAGGAACGCAGTATGCAGTATACAGTACTGTGACGGAGTAGCCGTCACTGACTGTGGGCAGCGCACACACACCAACATTTCTCCGCTGCGCCGCAGGCACACACACACACATACACACACACACACACACACGCCAAACATTTCTCCGTTCCCTGTCTGATTCACACCGTAGTTAAAACACATCGCGACATATCCCTCTCCCCTAAACTGTTTGTCAGTAGTGCGACAAAAGGTGCACGCTTGATTGTTCTGCTGTTTCCTATACGCATATATTCACACAAACATTATTATCACTCACCAGTTGCTGAAACGCTGCCAGTCCATCCTGTCATGTCCCCTTCATGGGTTTGACAAGCGAAACAGGGCCGTAACAAATCCCCCCGTTAAAAAGGGTGCCCTTGCGCGTTTTTGAGATCATGTGATATATATATATGTTTATTATTTTTAATTATGATTTTGTTGCAAATTAACTTGTTTTGGTTGGGGGGGAATGTTTAGACAGAGGTATATAATTTATATGTAAAATATGCCTAGGTTAAAGGGGCTATAAATATCTTCTATGATGAAGAATGTGGTTAATTGTTGTTTTCTGTGTAAGTAATACGCCCAGGGGAGGGGCTATTGGTTTAAAAGGTGGTCATCTTGGCTAGCTGAAGGAGACTGATCTTGAAGTGTTTACAGAGAAGGTAGCACTCAGGAAGGTAACATATAAATTGCATTTTTGGATTGTTTTTGCCTGTTCTGAAAGAGAAGCATGGAGTTATTGAAGAACTCAATTTTCAGTGTTATTTAATGTTTTGTACATAGTTTATTTTCTATTTTTTCACTTTTTGTAAATATTAAGCACTGATTGCACTTTGGGAGGCCGGCTTAATAAAAGGGATTAATATAACATTTTTCGACTACGCCAGTGTTTTTCATGTTGTACGGAGTTTTGAAATAGAACCCCGCGACAAGTACATACTGCATACTGCGTTCCTCAGTAGTATGTAGTAATTGACGGTTAAAGTGATGTATTTAGCAGCATGCTAGACGAGGCTTTAGCCTTTAAACCAGCACTGGACAAAAAACTAACTTGTATCACTATTACAATATTATTGAACAATACAACTTTGATTTTGTTGTTTATGTTCTGCTTGTTTACTTTATAAGATACTGCAGGTTTAAAGTATTTATTCTAACAGCTCAAAACGAAGTGAGACAAACAGGATCATCAACAAGGGGAGAAGGGAAATATAAAATATTGATCCACAACATTTACAATTAACAAGTGGACTGACTGCTCTCCCTCCAGATATTAGAGGAATGTTAAAAAGGGTCATGGTGTCTCAGCAGGTATCTCTTTGCCCCCGTCAGAGGAGGATCTTTCCCTCTCCTCTTCCCTCTCCTCTTCTCTCTCCTCACCACTCTGCTGCTCTGTGGCCGCTCTTTGAGCGTCACTGGCCGGCTGGCGAGCGAGCTACGCCAGCGGGCGATTGTGGAGCTTTTCAACTCCAAAAAGGCAGATAAACACAGGTTCCTGTTCATTTATAATGGACATCTGTGTTGTGATATGTAAACAAACTATCCATCAACAAGGAAATAAAAGCCTCTTGTCTACAGACCGGTCTCTAGAGAGCTCCAACCAGCTCATAGCGGTCTGTTAGCGTGACTGCCCATCTGGAGAGGTAGCGACCCTGGCAGGCACTAGCTAGCCGTCACGGCAGTTTGTGGAGCTTCTAAACTCCGACAACAGTGGAACAAATGTTCGATTCGCCATCTAACTTCGTAAAACTGCTGATATTAATAATCTACACAGTTGATTTCTGACCTCAAAAACATTCAGAAGTGAATTTAGGGATGAAATAGCTACAAAAAAATAAAAAAACGAGCCGTTTTTGGCTGCTGTTTTCGTAACCGTAGCCTGTAGCGGTCTAGCGCTTTGCATTGTGAGATACAATAGGCGAGGTAGACTGGTCCGATGCATACTGGATATTTTTTCCAAATCAGTACGACATCCGGGTATTTTTGGCATACTGGAGATTTTGCTTTTGTTCGCATGCTGCATACTACATACTACATACTACATTTTGGCCCAATTAGTACGCCCTACTAGTATAGTATGCGGTTTCGAATACAGCCCAAGTACCGGTCACATGACCGGAGCACAGCCAATAGGAACGCTCTCTCTCTGAACTGACCTGTGATTGGCCAAAGTCTTGCGTCACGGGCTAGATTG